>JZLH01S0102812.1:26250-42436 GCA_001188425.1 Eucidaris tribuloides
AATTTGTTGTGTACCTTTCTATGGGATCAATTCCTATCGGGGCACAAGAGTAATTCAATACCAATATGTTCATGCTTGATTCTCCTCAATTAAGCAAAATCAAGACAAATCCTTCCAGCAAAGATTTACACTCCAGGAAATGTATACATTGGTTTATGTCCAAACTCATTGGTTTCTTGAGGCATTCTCAAGTGTTCATTCATGTCATTAGCTTTTAAAGATACGTAGATTTCAGGATTTGCAAAACCATTACTTCCCTTTATTATCATTACCAAACGGTACATGTAGTTTAGTACTTACATGTACATGTATGGTGTGTTGAAAGTTTGGAATCCATATGTCACGAACTTGTTAAATGAGAAAAACTAATAACAATATGCTACCAGAATATTGTTCTTTCCGCGAGTTTAAATTTTGCTCAAATTGGGGATCACGGTTATGTGTACATGTACGTTTGCACAACTAGCGAAGCATACTGGTTGGTTAAACAGCTAAACTCCGGGCGACCTTCGGCTAACGGCTGATCAGACTATTTTGGAACTAACGGAACGTGTTCGTCACTTGCAAAATTTGAAGTTTAATATTCCAGATTTTCAACAAAACTACATATTCTACCCAAAGGTTTTATGACAGGTGTTTATTTATACTTATCTTCACATTGTGAATGACTTGAGCTGTTTGCATTCATTTTGACGTTTTCTAGCATGCAAATCCCGAACTCTATTTTTAACATTGTAGAAGACCAGTATGAAAAATTGCCAAATTTTGATGATCTGATCTATTTGATAGTATTTCAGTAGACCCCCCCCCCCCCAAAAAAAAAATAGAGCATGAAACTTAAGACAGTTTTGCTGTCACTAGCAACAATACAATACATTCAGCTAAAAATCAGAACATGAATTAATGTCCTACAGGTGCCAAAACTTCTATGACACAGTAATATGCAGGTAAACTGGAATTGTTGCCCATTCATTTTCAAAGATGTTAATGATCATTTTAAACCACATCTATTTTCAGTGCTTCAGTTTTAAACCTTATGGGAGACACTAAATATGAAGGATTATGTAGCTCAGATTTTTTAAAACTGAAAATGTACATGATGGTGCCTTTAACTCGCCACACTCCGTTGCACTCGCATACACATGTAAGTGATGGTTGTAAGCGTCATGGTCAATGGCAGGATTGATTGCGATGTATATACCAACCACTGTTTTGAGCCAGCAGTCTGCCCCCTCCCTCACCCCTCCCCTCCCCCTCCCCCACCCCAGGTGATCAAGTGTCGACAGGCTCCAGTAATTATACAGCAAGTTAATGGATGGATTCCCGCTGTGTGTTCATATCATATTTGTTCAGCAGATGGCTCTTAATATCAGGTAGATGATAATATTTGATCTTTTAAAGACCGAGATTATGATGTAGGCCTACATGTGTGCATGCAAGCAATGACAAATCCTCTCAGTGCAAATACATGTACATGTATTTGCTGGATGATTTTGGTCCACTTTCAAGAATTTAAAGCCCAAGTTTAGTTTTGGGGATTTTTTTGTTATTTGAAAGCTTTATGCCCCAAAGTCATAACCCTGCAATAGTAGATTTTGAATGTCTTTAGTTTTTTTAATTAATTAATGAAAAATCTCGGGGAACCCCCCCAAAATTGTACATTATAGCATCTAAAGGGTTAAAAAGGCTTTAAGGTTACTTGTGTTATACCTCATCTGAAAGAGCAGACTCAGCTCTTTCAGATGAGGTATAACTCATATAACCCTTTTTGTCTTTGGTTTTTTTAAAATTAATTAATCGAAAAATGTCGGGGGTGGGGGCCCGACATTTTGACATATATTACATATATAGGCATCCCAAAGGGTTAAAAAGATAATGATAACCTTCACCCTGAAAGAGTCTGCTGATCGCTCTGCAGATGAAGGTAAGACACATTAACTCTTAAACATTTATACCCTTTAGATGCATATAAGTAAAAGTTGTGGGGGTTTTCCCGCCCAGGAATTTTTTTTTTGTTTTTTTTTTTTTTTTTTTTTTTTTCATTAATTAATTAAAAAAAAACTAAAGACTTCAAATCTAGTATGCAGGGTTATGACTTGGGCATAAAGCTTTCAAATAACAAAAAATCCCACAAAACTAAACTTGCTTTAGGTTAATCAATACACCAGGGTACCATTATGATACATATTTTTCCAGAAAGACATGACTATAAAACCCAAACAGAGTAATCTCTTTAAAAAAAATGAATATAAACATGAATATCATTTCTTGTACAATAAGTTTGTGCATCAAATTTGAAAAGACACTGACTGGGAACAAAATCTAAAAATGATTGAGGATAAAAATTTATAAATTTGTTTGAAGTGGGATATGTGAGAGTTCGCACATGCAGTGTGATATTACAGGTCTCTGACAGTTTATTTGGCATTAACACTTTATTTGCCACATTTTTGTGCTAAATTCAAGATTATTATTCAATTTGCAGTTTTTGGAGAAAAAAATCACACACTTCTTTCATACACAGCATGTGTGAATGACTTGGTAGACCTACGATTGGGTAATAGAATTAGAAAAGATTGATAATTACCTACTCATTTTCTTCATTGCATTTATTTGCTCCAGTGTGCAAATTGGCAAATTTAGCATGACAAAAGTCAAAGGATCAAAATTACACATCAAATTGATTGATTTTTCATTAAATTTTATAATTTAATGAAATTGCAACAAGATTTATATTTATGAAATGGAAATTTAACTAAAATTTTTCATGTTTATTACAAATGAGAAACATTCCTAACATTTCAGAAATGATATTTTTGAATGTGAAAATTTCAAGTGTTGGTTTTGAAAGACAGATAGAGAGATTCAATGATGGATGACATGGATGAAAAGAAATCAGAGATACATAGTAAGATATTTGTTTTTTCTGGTATAATGAAGTATCTGCACGCATAAAGTCACCGAGGCCAAAAATTGATACACTTCTGCAAGACATCAAAAGAATCGGAAATACTGCAGCAGCTTGATATACTGTACGAGTTTGAATTGTACTCTATATCATAAAAATATGTGAAATGATATCAAACATTGTATGAATATTAAGTAAATACTATGTAAATTCATAATGAAGTAAATACTGTACATGTACACAAAGTGTGCATACACAGAAGTTAAAATAAAAGATTAAAAGTCATTCTTCATATTCAGAATCAAATTGTGTGTTGTATGCATTTCACACACAAAAATATTCATTTATTCTCAATAAAACAGTACACCATGTACAGTACATGTATCTGTCTAGAAGCAAGACTAGACACCAATGCTGCACTCCGTTGCCCGGCCTGAGGCAGCGGTAATGGACGCTAAACACTATCACCATGGTAACCATTATTTATGATGGTAGGGATTTCCTCCAGCGATCTCTCAAGTGTGAAACCAATCAATGCATTATGGGATATTACTTATTAACTCATTGGATGGGTTAAGTGGCAACACTCTAGTTCGTTGAGCACTAACAATCACAAAAGATTCATTCAAAGTAAAATCGTATTCCCATTTAGTCAATACTGACTGATTGGTTAAAGGGAAATATTACACGGTCAGTTAGAGTTTGTTTAATTGTATTTTGATGTGTGAATATGTGTGTAGGCCTATGCCTACTATGTATTCTTGTTGTGGTATTGGATCAGTATCTGTGTGTAGTTGGCAACACATACATGTACATGTACATGTACATGTACATGTATGTACATGTACATGTACATGTACATGTACATGTACATATTGCGTTCGGGATTTTTAGTTTTACAGTATAAATAAGTTTAAGTTTCATGGTGTTGGAAAACAAGGTGAAGATATACTCTACACACTATCCCAAGAATCCAAAATCAGTTATCAAAATTTTACTTACTATAGGCCCTAATATTATTTTCCACAAAATGGTAAATTGTTTCACAAATTATGGCAATACCTGTATAATGACAATAACAACACAATACCAAACAATAACAATTATTTGGAGCGTATGACTTCTACTTTACCTTGCTTGAGCATTTTTCATAATGTTATTACTTATTAATACCATCATATACTATGATTACTGCTCGTATTGAGTTTCTGGAGGGCTAGAGGCAAGACTAATTCTCCTGGGAACTTGAAGACTAGTAATGGAGTTTTAGGGAGAAATTGGTTGGAACAGTCTTGTTCTAAGACTCGTAAGTCTATAGAAGTGGTAAGAATTCAAACTCTTGTCAAGTAATACTGATATAGCAAGTTTCTGTAATTGCTATCGAATTGATAGAACTAAAACAGAACCTTTTCAAATTTTTTGAGTTCTTCTCATATATGTATCTTATGATGTTGGCAATAATGGAGTGCCACAGCTCTCTGTCTCAGTTCTCTGTATTAGTTTTGCAGCTGGGCACCCAATTCCCCACTCTTTCAGCCAATCATAACTCCTCATTCTCATCCTCCTCCTTCTGCTCTATTTTTTTTATATTCCACATACTAAGAATCCTGCTATAGGATTGGCCAAGAGTTGATCATGTGATAAAGCGTAGTTTTCCCATCAGATCACTCGAGAAGAAAAGTTCGTTACACTCGACAGATAGTCAATTGATAGTCCGAGTGTAAGGCACTTTTATTTCGCGCGTACTCAAAATGTTGATAATTGACGCGTTAGGACTGTGTGTACTGAAGAGATCATCGAAACAAAAAAGTACTAACACCATCTCGGCAGCGCGCGTATTTCGCGCGCGCAATTACGCAACATGCATGTACGCTAACGCGCACGCGCGCGCATCGAACGTCGACGCCCCTGGTGATGCGCACCCAGGTGTTGGTCGGATGCGTATTCCATATTCGGGCCCATATGTTTTTTTTAGAGAAATGTCAATCCTTTTTGTTTCTATAGTTTAAATAGTTTCCGATGTGGAATATAAAGCAAATAATCAACTTTTGGTTTCAGGCAATGAGACAAACTATCACTTCCTCGGCGATCCGAATGTATACGCTATCTTTCCTCAGCTTCGCTTCGGAAAGATAGCTACATCCAGATCGCCTCGGAAGTGATAGTTTGTCCCATCACCTTTACCAACGTTGATTATTTGCTGACTATCAGGGCAATGGTCTCCAGACCATCCTTGATGGTTTTATATTTTTAACACTAGTGTTGCACGACTCCAGGATTTTTTGGGAGTCGACTAGTCGCCGATCAAAAGTCGCGACTCCGACTATTTGCCGACTCTCGGCGTTCAGTTCTGTTGGCATGATCAATAGGTAAAAAGAAGCACACTGCAGCCTATACAATGACTGTTCAGTATAGTAAGTTCATGTAGAAAATTATTTTGGAACATACCTTGTTTCAACTGTGATTATGATCATTCAAATATTGACTTTCTGTCATAGTCCCACAGATTGTCATCAATATTCAGACTGGTTTATATGGCATACATATGTAATTACATGGAGTCGATTCTTGCGTTTCTGAAGTCGGAGTCGCGACTCCTCGATGATAGTCACGCCTCTGACTTTTGGCGACTTAGTCGTGCAACACTATTTAACACCCTTGTATAATGAAGAAATTGTCAAAGTTTGCAACTGTTCATCTATTGCAGGGCTCGACACTGGCACTTGATCGCTTGCCTGGGGCAAGTAAAATTGCATGTGGGGCAAGTAAAAGATCAAAATATGAAAACTCACCTGCCTGATTGGGCAAGCAAAAATTTCTTATCATCATATGAGGAAAACAAAACATGTCCAAATATATTACCAAAAGTGAACAAAATGTGGTTGATTTTTTTTGTTCACTTAGCCGATAATTAAACTCTAAATTTCATCAGTTTTTGCTCATCGTATTTCATATTTTTGTGTGTGTTTGGTTTAGAAACTTGAGATTAAAGAGAATACACAGTACTGGTTGATTACTTGCAGAACAACAACATTTTTACAGCAACTGCTTTCAAACCTTCTGTGAACAGATGGTATTCTAAAAATGTCACTACAGTACAGGAGAGAGTAGTTGAAAACAACAGAACACTTCGTTTTGGACATGTCTGTTACACAAATCCCCACTACTGACAAAGTACTAACACAGAAATCTATACGTGGGACTAAGGTAATTGTTGCCATACACACTGCAGCAACGGAGCTTACTCCGACGGCTCAACTTTTTATTGCATATGAAGTGAATTAGTCCCACATTATAATGCAAATGTAATTTACTCTCACCTGGAAACCAATGAAATGTGAAATTTTGATGAAAGATTTTTCATCATCAACAGGTACTGTGTGTTCTCTTTAAAACATCAAAGTTCTGTGTGTTGCGTGTCTTTGTGCAGTACGCAGTGTGCCTGTAACATTTCATGTGTCACTGATGATGGTTTGTGTAAAACTGTAAAATTTTATGACTTTTTGAATTCATAAATCACACCTTTTGCAACTGTCAGAAAATAACAAACTTTCAATGCCATAAAAAGGCCAAAGGCCAAGCCAAAAAACAAAATATGTTGTGGAGCCCTCAGCCCTGAATATTGTTCTCTGTTTGTTTTCTTTCAGTTCTCCATCAGATCCTCGTGGTGGCATCGTCAGTGGCGTGTCTCGCCACCCTGGTACTCAGCGCCCTCATGTGTGGGATGTGCTACTGCTTCGGCGGGTCCAGACCGGATTATGACGAAGACGAGCCGGACTATAGGACCCGGGACCAGGAACAGAAATGGCCCATCCTGAACCGGTCCGGGACCTCAATGGACAAGACCAAGCCCCTGGCACCCAAATCCCAGTCCCCCGTCTTTGTGGGACATTCCAATATAACGTGAGTAGACTTGAATTGCTAGCAATGTATTCGTATTAGGACAACTCACCCAGAGGACAACTCTTCTGGGGATGACTCCCACCTGACAACTCCCCTGGAGGACAAACTCCCCAGAGGACAACACCCACGAGGACAACTGCGCCAAGGAAAACGTTGTCCCGTTTTTTTTTTTAAAGATTGTGTCAGGGATGTGCAAGTCCATTACTTCCCTTCATTATCAATACCAAACGGTAGTTTAGTACTAACAAATGGTGTGTTGAAAGTCTGAGATCCATACGTCATGAATTTGTTGTTTTATGAGAAAAACTAATAACGACATGTTACCAGAATGTTGTTCTTTCCGTGAGTTTCAATTTTGCTCAAACTGCGAATGGCGGTTACTGTGTACCGTCGCAACACTAGCGGAGCGCATAGTGATTGGTTAAAACGGCTAACCCCCGCGCGACCACTGGCTAACGGCTGATCGGACAATTTTGGAACGGCACGTGCAGGTTTGACGTCACAGATTTTTTGAAATTGCTCCTGAGTAATTTGAAAAAGGATGAAGTTTAACCGTCCAGATTTTCACCAAAACTCAATATTTTACCCCAAGTCTCTATGAGAGGTGTTTATTTATATTAATCTTCACATTGGATATGATTTCAGCTGATTTCATTCATATAGATGTTTTTTGACGTGCAAATCAATGACACAATCTTTAAAGCAGGAAACATTGTTAAACACCCCTGGGGGAGTTGTCCTCAGGGGTATTTTTTTTCCACCGGAGCAGTTATCCTTTTGGGTATTTTTCCGTGGGGGGGGGGGTTGGGGGGGTGGGGGGGGTAAGGAGAGTGGTCCTTCAGGGAGGTTGTCCTTTGAGGGAGTTGTCAGGTGGAATTCATCCCTAGGAGACTTGTCCTCTGAGGGAGTAGAACCCAATACATTGTATTTATATTATAGCAAAGTTGTTTATTGCACAAACTCAGTCATACTGTATACCGGTTATCTTACAACATGTTAGCAACATGCAACAACAACAATAGCAACTTAACCATAGCAAGTCTAAAATTTCCTGGTAATTAACAGTAACTTTTTTTCACCATTATCAACCAACAAATTCCAGATTTGTCTTTTCTTCCTTTTGTACAACAAAATTAACCATTTATTGCTAATTACTCACATGGTGAAGGCACATACGAATGACAATTGTTTTACTCTACCCTAGATTGGGGTGACTTTTGGACATGCTCAGGGCAGAGGGAAATATACTGTTGAGCACTAACAATCACAAAAGATTCATTCAAAGTAAAATCGTATTCCCATTTAGTCAACACTGACTGATTGGTTAAAGGGAAATATTACATGGTCAGTTACAGTTTGTTTAATTGTATTTTAACGTGTGAAATATACTGTATACGCTGAATATTTTGCAGTGGTTTTATTTTTGCCAATTTTGCGACTTACTGAACGCGAAAATTTTCACTTCCTGACATTTCTGTACAAAGTAAATGCAAATACAATAAAATCGCGAAAATATACCATCGCGAAATCCCCGTCTTGAAGCAACATCGTGAAAATATATGAACGCGAAATATATGGCGTATACAGTATTCCATTTAGTCAATTCATTTAATGGTGTCCTTCTACATTTTAAAAATAGTTTTAAAATGAGACTTATCCTCAGTGGAACATTTTGCCCTTGAATAGTCACTTTGTCCAAGTTACTCCAATATGGTATTGTAAGTTGGTAACTGTCTTCCACCCTTAACTCATTAATAGCCACTGGCTTTGTGAACTCTTGTGTGTACAGTCGGTAATTTGCCACAATTACAATCTTGTTTGCAATCACGATTTAGTTGCCATATGAAATGGTCCGACAAAATCCACCAAGGATTCTAGTAGGATAGTCTTGGTTCCAGACCATGAACTATTTTCTACCTCCAGCAGAGTACACACTCACTCTCCGAACTTTTTTATACCTCCAGAGTACACTCACTCTCCGACTTTTTCTACCCCAGAGTACACTCACTCTCCGACTTTTCTACCTCCAGAGTACACTCACTCTCCGACTTTTTCTACTCCAGAGTATACTCACTCTCCGACTTTTTCTACTCCAGAGTACACTCACTCTCTGACTTTTCTACTCCGAGTACACTCACTCTCTGACTTTTTCTACTCCAGAGTACACTCACTCTCCGACTTTTTCTACTCCAGAGTACACTCACTCTCCGACTTTTTCTACCTCCAGAGTATACTCACTCTCCGACTTTTCTACCTCCAGAGTACTCACTCCTCTGACTTTTTCTACCTCCAGAGTACACTCACTCTCGCACTTTTTCTACCTCCAGAGTACACTCACTCTCTGACTTTTTCTACCTCCAGAGTACACTCACTCTCTGACTTTTTCTACCTCCAGAGTACATCACTCTTCTCGACTTTTTCTACCTCCAGAGTACACTCACTCTCCGACTTTTTCTACCTCCAGGTATACTCACTCTCCGACTTTTTCTACCTCCAGAGTACACTCACTCTCTGACTTTTTCCTCCAGAGTACACTCACTCTCCGACTTTTTCTACCTCCAGATACACTCACTCTCCTTTTTCTACCTCCAGAGTACACTCACTCTCCGACTTTTTCTACCTCCAGAGTACACTCACTCTCCGACTTTTTCTACCTCCAGAGTACACTCACTCTCCGACTTTTTCTACCTCCAGAGTACACTCACTCTCCGACTTTTTCTACTCCAGAGTACACTCACTCTCGCGACTTTTTCTACTCCAGAGTACACTCACTCTCCGACTTTTTCTACCTCCAGAGTACACTCACTCTCGCTAGAAGGCAATCAAGACACTAGTCTTGGTCAAAGCAATCTATTATAGAAACGGCACCAAAACCTGACGCATTTTCTGAGCGTAGCCCGGAGGGGCATGGTGACATAGCCCGTAGCGGCGATCGACCGTCGCCTTGCTGGTATACGTACATACGTAACTGGAAGACAGTGTTCCTATCACTCGCTTGGCTGTAGATAAAAAGTCGCAGCCGTTACCGCGTTCTCATTGGCTATTCGTCGTTGTATTTTTTTGCCGAACATTGCGAAAACATAATTAATCGCGTCGCTCGAAACTACAGTCACACAACAGTCACACAACAGGTAAACTTTTGCTTTGCTTTCGCCAGATCTAAGTTTTGGTGTGTGTAAATGTGTTTTTGGGTAAATGTGTTTTGGTCGGCCGGCCGGCCGGGGCCATGAGGCATAGGGCCTATCATAGGGGGAGTGACAATGTTGTTGTGCCTGTACTACTATAGGCTGTGTGTGCTGTGTTGTGTCCATCACCCTGTCCGAAGGATGGAAGGGGCTATCAGGTGGTTTTGGTGGGCGGGGGAAGGGGCAAGGACAGGTAAAGTCAGGGGTGGTGCAACAGGGGTGGCTGGGGGAGGGGTGGTTCCCCCCCCATTTGTGGGTGGGGAGGTGGGGAGGGTTGCTTAGGGACTGCTAGCAGGCGGTGCAACAAGGTGGGTGGGGAAGGGGTTGCTTAGTGGACTGCTAGCAAGGACAGGTTAAGTCAGGGGCTGGTGCAACAGGGGTGGGGTGGGGGAAGGGCGGTGGTTGCAATCCCCCCGTTTGTAATTGGGAAAGGTGTTGCTTAGGGCGGTTGCCTCCCTCCCTCGAATAGCCTTAATTCGGAAACAGATCCACAAAACATTCAAGGTAGTTGTGGTGGGCGGGGGAAGGATGTGCTATAGGACTACTTATGGAAGGGGCTCTTTGTTGGGAACAGATCCACAAAACATTCAGGTGGTTGTGGTGGGCGGGAAGGGGGATGCTAGCAAGGACAGGTAAAGTCTGGGGTGGTGCACAGGATGGCTGGGGAGGGGGTGCGTTGCCCCCCCCATTTGTGCGGTGGGGAAGGGGTGGGGGAAGGGGTTGCTTAGGGACGCTGCTAGGACAGACCGTTAAGTCAGGGGGCCGGTGCAATAGGGGGTGGGTGGGGGAAGGGGGTGGGGGAAGGGTTGCTTAGGAGCTGCTAGCAAGGACAGGTAAAGCGCGGCGGATCGTGCAACAGGCGTGGGTGGGGAAGGGGGTGGGGGAAGGGGTTGCTTTAGGACTGCTAGCAAGGACAGGTAAAGTCGGGCGGTGCAACAGACGTGGTTGGGAGAGGGGGTGGTTGCAATCCCCCCCATTTGTGGGTGGGAAAGGGTTGCTTAGGGGCGTTGCCTCCCTCCCTCGAATGAGCCTTAATTCGGAACACATCCACAAAAACTTTCAGGTAGTTGTGGTGGGCGGGGAAGGGGGATGCTTAGGACTGCTAGCAAGGACAGGTAAAGTCAGGGGCGTGTGCACCAGGGTCAGGGACTGCTTAGGGGTGGTTGCCTCCACCCCCTCCCCCTCCCCTCCCCCCGGCTCCTACCCACTGAAATCATGTTTTTTTCATGAAATTTTGGCCTTGGCTGGCGCCACCTTGTGTAAAGTGATCATTATGCAAGCAGGTTCGGTTGGGAATGTCCAAAATTTCGTGTGCCCCCCAGGTGCCCCACAAAATTATGAAGGAAGCCTAAAAGGGGGGGGGGGTGTCATTTGGTAAAATTCACACATTTTTTTTTGTCAAAAGGGCCAAAAGGCGTGTTTGAAAATGTCAAGTAAACTACGAAAACGTAAATGTTGATTTTTCTTTAGCAATAAGAGGGGCAATACAGAGGGATACAACGGAATAAGGGCGTGGGAGGGGGTTGGCGGATTTGGCGACTATATTGGGAGATTGGGAGGATTGGGGATCCCCCCCCCCCCAAAAAAAAAAAAAAAAAAAAAATGGTGGTGCAGCTTATCGGCGCGAAGCGCCGATGAAGCTAGTTGATCTAAGATAGTATTTCCTTGTCAATATAAGGATGGGATAATCTAATATGTCTGGAAGCCAGACTACCAGTATAGGTTTCTTATGCCTGTCAGCTGTCACAACACACAGTTGTATCTGCATCTGATGGGCCGTCCGTGAACAGAATAACTTATTCTCTTCCGTCCATGAAAAATTAGAGATATAATATGCTTAATTAGATGACTGAGTGATGTGGCTGTGTGCAGTGTACATGGTGACTTTAGGGAGAATAAATTCTCCTGACCTCCTTATCACAGTGAAGTAGTGCCCGATATGTGCGACTACTGTATCTCTTGAATAAAGAAAATTAATACAAAATGGGGTTGAAATGTTTCAAATTTTAAGTGTGTTATTACTGACAGGATTTTTGGTGTGTTTATTATCTCAAGTTAACTAAAATTTGATTTTGCAAATTGATTATAGCAGACACCTGTATAGAATTAGATAAGGGACACTCTGTAAAAGGACACAAACTAAGTCTGCAGAGAGCTGGATACTGTAGTGGTTCATGCCCACTTAATCAATATAGTTTAAATATTTGGGTACTAAGTGAATGTAGTAAGAATTTCGAGTCAAAATGTTTTAACAAGTTTATCATATCATTTTTTTTTACTGAAATTGTGTGCATGTGGTTGAAATTCTCACTTTCATGCATTTTGCTAATGCGTTTTAATAAAAAAACATTTTTTTTTTTTATCTAGGTGGGTAACTCAAGCCACTGTGCAGATGAAAATGTCAAATAACCACAAACACACAGGGACTGTATTTAAAGAGAAATATCAGGCTCAAAGCTTATTGCTTTGAATATCTAGGAAACACAGCAGGCCAAATTTGATAAAAATCAGGGAAAATAAGAATAAAGTTATTACATTTAAATACTCTTATGATCATTGAAAGTTGGCAACTCTGTATTCTATATATGAGCAATGCTCCATCTGTATTATGCAATCCATACAAATATTACTTATCTTTATTTTCTTGAAGGTTACGGCTTGAAAACATTTACTACAATTTAATAGCCAATCATATATCAGTCTGAAAATACATTGAGTGCAGAGATAAGGAATAATATTTCTTTAGAGAAAATGAAAATTTAGTGACATTTTGTGTAGAAAATAAATGGCAGGTTGCCCATAGAGAACAGTAAAGCATTCCCAATTTTGTGATTACTGCCAGAATTAGAAAAAAATAGAACTTCAATTACTTCATTCATATTTGCATAATTTTGGTGAAAATGTTCTCTTATTTGTTTCCCTGATTGTTCTGTTTCTATTCAAAGCAACTTGCTGAATTTCCCTTTAAAGGCCCACTGTCATGACAGGATAAAAGAACGCCCTCTTTTGAGTAAAATCATAAAAAAGGTGCACTGATGACACCCATAATGCAATGGAATCATCCATGACAGTGTGGGAAACATACAGCATTTCCTCCCATAATCTGTACCTATGGCACTGCAACAATCGTGTTTCGTGTATATGTGCCTGTATTCCAAGACTAGTTGTCATCCTCTCTCTGTGGTTGAGTTGACGCCTTGACAGTGGGCCTTTAATACAACCTAAAGTATGGGGGATGGTGTTTGATTGATGGGGGGAAAATCCCTGTAGGAATGAATGTTTTATGATCAGAAATTTAGCAATAATTGTTCTTACTTGAGAAGAAAAAGTGTTCAAGTATGGTAAATATTTAACATTTGTATCTTACATCTGCAAGAGAAAGAAACGAATGCTGTGGCTATGCAAAAGAATAGGGCATGGCTCTTTGGTTTGGCTGCAGTGCTTCAAATGTACAATTTAAGTTGCCTCTTTCTGATTCAAAGTTATCAAATATTGGCCAAGTTGAAGGACTTTAGAAGTCCCCTTTTCTTTATTTTCTATTGTTTTTACTTCAAAGTTGAATTTTTTGAAGGTTTTTTTTTTTTCACAGTCAAATTAGATTCCACAGAGTTGATAGTATTATTAATATTGACAATGTACATGTAGGCCTGCTGTTTTACCTTTTAAACGCCAGGTATTAAAATGATGTAGAAATACGTTTAGTACCTCTATATTAACTTGTATTCTAGCTGTTTATTGAAGCACCATCATGAACATGTACAGTAGCTCAGATATCAAGGTTTTACATAATTTGTTTCAAAATGAACTTCAACAACTTTGAGCAATGTCTTTATTACAATTGATTTTTTTTTGAGGTACATGTAAGGTAAATTTAACCATATTTGGAAATATCTCAAATGTGGTAGGTCTGTTGTGCTGCTGAATTAGTTTTGTACTTCTTCTTGTAATAATCACTTGCATTTCTTCCCTTTTTCAATACTCGCAAAGTCCTGCGACAGAAGAATGTAATTTAGAGGAGTATGGTACCTTTGATAAAACTGAGTCAAAGGTACCTAAGGAAGATAAAAAGAGGTACAGTATGTTTAGCATGGAATACATTATTTGCGTATGATGATGAACATGGTTTGTTTGGATTATTTGCCATTGAATTTTGTTTTGTGATTCCATACTAACATTTTTAATTATTCATAAATTCCAAATTTTATTTTGCTTACTAATACTGTAAGTGTATTCCAAGTGCTGATGCATGAATTAATACACCTCTTAGTGTTTTACAATCTATCAGAGATACCAACTGTTCCCTTTTTTTTTGCAATATTTAGTACATTTTCCAAGTTGCAAATACTTGGGATTTTCAGCAAAATGCCTAAAATGCCTTTTTTCTTTTGTGTCACTTTGCGAACACTTCTATTGAAAAGAAAAAATGAAAATACTCTTTTTACAAGCCAAATACCCCCTTTTTTCAGCCTAAAAAATACCCCCCCTTTTTTTTATTCATAACAGGTTGGCATCTCTGATTATATATTTTACCTGTTTATTAGTTTGGGGATTGATTTGGGATTTGATTTGTGTCAGTACATCATCTTGTTTGGATTTGGGGTTTGAATTTTTGTTTGGATTTGTTGCAGTGTTGCACTTTCAGTGCATCATTTCCTGAGGATTTTTTTTTATAATTTGAATAACTTCACTCGGAACTAAAGACCTGAGTGCTACATAGTTCCTCTTGATTCGGGAGTAGCATTCACCTCCGTTCAATTTCTCAACCATCCTGGAGTCTTCCAGGCTCTTAAAGGCAGTGGATCTCATTTGCAAACATCTCCGCAGACCAGGAAAAGATAACCCATGCCCTTAGGCAATTGATGAAGGGCATGTCTGTGAAATCTGGGGGTCAGTAATTACCTAGAAATTGAAAAATGCGAAAGAAAAACAATAGCTGTTTAGTGTACATTCTATGGTAGGAATTTTTCTCTCGCGAGAAAAAAATTCGAACCAGACTCTAACGGTTACTGTAATTCCACTAAAACTGAGTTTCCAGCTCCTATATTTTGTTTGCAAAGGTTCCCAGATGGCATTTTCTTCTAAATGCCAAATTTTATATAACAATGTTAATTTTTGGGCATGCAAAAGAGATGCCCTGCCTTTAAGATGAGTTCCCCAAATTTACATCTTTACACATTTGTTGTCGTTTTTGTTTGAGTTTCTAGACTCCACCATGGAGACTGCTAAATCCTTTGGTCATAGTATAAAGGCAGGGAATCTTATTTGCACCCCTTCTTCATCACACCGAAAATAAACAATAATCAAAAACATTAAAAATGATTTCTCGCTAATTTTAACCAGTAAAGCATTTTGTAGCATTGGACTTTGTTATTTTGATTCTTGGGTGATTTATGAACTTCAAAAGTCATATAATGAATAAAATAATGAAATTTAGTTAGTTAACACCAAATTTTAGACATATGCAAATTATTGGTAAGATTTTTATTTTTTGGACATGATTTGCTCATTTCATGATCAAAATTTTAATTGCCCAACTGGACAAGTAAATTTTAACATTTTGAGTTTTTACTTGCCAGATATGAAATTTTACTAGCCCCGGGCAAGCGGGTGAGTGCTAGTGTCGAGCCCTGAATTAAGTATGTTCTATGCACAAAACCTTTGTCTGTAGGACACTATAATTCAAATAAAAGTCTAACATTCACTATGATTCCACTGAAACCGAGTTTCTACAAGTAGCTCAGAACTATAATTTGCTAGATGTTCTATATTTTCTTCTATACTGTACCAGTCTATTTTTTAGGCATGCAAAACAGATGCCCTACCTTTTAAGGCCTATCTCTGGCAAATGTGGACCTGTTGGATTTGAACCCTTAACCTGCTGTTACACAGTCGTGACAGCTGTGCCATTAGTCTAGACTCTAGACTGCCCTTACTGTTCTTTCTGTTTCATGAATAATGTCAAGTGCCTGTGTCAGGATTAAACAAAAAGAGCATTGTAAAACTAAAACTGAGTGTCCTGTGCAATGGGTATGAGCACACACTCATACATATTTTATTATGTCTTCAGTACTTTAATTTTATGTAAATCACATTTAATGTCAAATCTTGCATGGAATTTTGCAATAATGGTACTTGTTTCAGTTTATTGCTCATATGTATAAAATCAGCAGAAAAATATTAACATAAGAAT
>JZLH01S0102812.1:53150-67085 GCA_001188425.1 Eucidaris tribuloides
TTAGCTGGTACTGAGGGAATGAGAATCAGGGTTGGTTGTGTGGAGCTTGTTGGTGATCTTGTGTGCTTGTTTTGACATCTGAGCTGTGCACGTCAGTTCTTAGTTTTTTTTTTTTTTTTTTCAGTGCTCAAGTGTAGTGTGTCACCTACTGGTGGGCGCGGTTGTTTCAGTGATTCATCGGGATGGAATACAAATATCAGATTGAGAGTTTCTTGTTATAACAATATCTAACGAGGGTAGGCTGTTGATATGAAGATATGAAAAAAGAAAAGTAAAAAAAATAATGTGCTGTAAGTCCATGTATTTACTTATTTATTTCAAGTAAAACAAAAAATACCCCATTGTTGTTGTTTTATCATTGGAAGTATTCTGGGAGCAGACTACCAAAAATTAACACTTAGCGAAGAATGATCCAAATAGTCTGAGATAGATTGTTCCACTCCAAGGCCCACTCTCCGCCCCCCCCCGCCGTCCCGCCCCCCCGCTCCGCATCGTACAGGGCGGTCCGGTACCGGCCGTGGCTGTTCGGTTACGCTGTGTGTGGTGTGTTTTGTGGACTGGAGACTGTTTGTGTGCTGTGGGGGGCGTTCCCGGCCCAGTCGTTAAATTATGCCGGTTGGGCCGATGATCGCTCTCAATGTGATAATCGATCATAAATAACTTGATACTTGCTAGTAATCGCCCAGAAGTATCCGAGATGTATAGTATTTGCATATCTGGGTTAAATACGCAATTAGCCCAGCATAAATTGCGTATTTCATTTTTGGGATACCGTGAACACGTGCGAAAGTCTATGCACGGGCGCGTATGTGGGGATCCGGTGCCCGTTGGTAAAGTGAGGAATGGAATTGGGCCCGCACAGACGCCGCCAAATACGCTTAACCACGTCAGAGGTCTGAGACGGCGCTCCTCAGCTGAGGCGTCGTACAATCGAACGTTCGCTAAGGTCAGAAACCTATTACACTAGTCGTATCCATAGTACAGAGTCAGATCCTCAAAGATTAGGTCCACCAAAATGCCCCACTCTACAAACGCAAGAAGAAAAGCGAGTTAAACTTCATTTGACCTGGTAAAATGCACCTACCATATGTGACCTTGTGACCCCCCAAATTGTATTGAGGTCCCTGTACAACATCTACTCTAACTATTGAATCGAGAGTTCTTTGGTTACAATATAGAGCCTGTGGTCAGAAACCGCTTAACCTTAGTATTCGGTGGGGCCCTTATATTGGGCCTCTGAACCACGCGCGCAGGCCAGAGCTTCGGGGGGGAGGGGGCGCATGGGGGGGAACGCACTTGGTATCTGTAGCCATTCCAGGAATTCCTCTGCTTATTCTATAAACAGAACATAACCCTCTGAGGAAGATCATAAACTCGAAAACCCATCAAGCATTAATTAAAGTGTGCATAAATGCGTGTTGATATGAGTATGGGGATGAAAATAATATACTACCTCCCAATAATAGGAAATAGACCCACTAGAAGTTGACTGAAGTTCCCAGTAATTTCATATAATTTGAACCGTCAATCCGTTTAGAAGGCCGACAACCCGGGCCACCCTGGCCCAATTAAAAGTACCTATGTGCCGATGGAACATGTATATGATTTAATGAATCACATATAGAGGGTTATCTAAATACACAAAGTGTCGGCGCCCCTTACCTTAACTATTTCTGAGAGTCTAGAGAGAAGATTTTGAAAACTACCTACTTTTGGCCCTTTAGGGCCCCCTGCGCCCCGGCGCCCACAAGGGGGCAGGCTGTACCATTTGAGAACCCTTGAATCCCAACCCCTAAGGATCATTCCTGCCAAGTTTTTGGGCCAAATATCCAATCATGGCATTTTTGTTTAACGCAGAAGCTGAAAATGTGTAAAGTTTATCCGCACGACGAACGACGAGCAACGTGACGCAGAATTTGCTAAGAGTTTCGCACATAAACGAACGACGCAGCCTGTCGCCCTACGACGAACGACGCACGACGGACCGACAGAAACGAAAAGCGACGCAATAGCTCACTTGAGCCTTGGTCAAGGGTGAAGACTAAAATAACATTAAGCAAATTCAAAATCACACTTGTAATTCAAGTTGCGATGCACGTCAAACAATTTTTCCCATTATATAGGTGGGTCACAACTTCAAAGACGAAAAACATCAAAACTCATCAAATTTGTCAATATACATACCTATCCTGCCAGACTTTTCTGACTTGAAAAATATAGAAGATGATTGCTGACAAAACAGAGGTAATAGAAACTCATCAAGCCTATCTTCCCCATAAGAGTGTGAATTGAGTAAAGCACTTGTCAAGAACAAGGAAGAAAATTATACTGAAACACAAATTCTTCTTCAAACCTGTTTCAAACTCACAATGGGAACCTCTGACATTAAACAACAAGTACTTGTATTGACAAGCCCTGCAATTAAGGTTTTCAAAACTATGGCACTTTTTAAGTTAAAACAAATAAAATTCAAATAATTTCCATTAATAAAATCCCCCCCAGTAGAAACTGCTATACTGTATGCAAACTCATCATTTACTGCGTAATAGACGTTTCCTGTTAACGGAATATTAATTATCTATGCAGAAAATAAATTTGCCTGTCCCCATCTACTGTATTATAAAATTATATGACAAATGCTTGATCTGCAATAATTTTTTTTCTGCATCTTAAATTTCTCCTGGCAGACACCTTTAATTCATTAATACTTTAATCATTATTAAGTTTGTTTGTTCTGATTATTTTTTTTCCCGTGATAAATGTTACACAAAAGTGACAAAACAATAAAATTCCCCACATCAAATCAAGATCAAAAGTTGGAGGTCCTCGCAAATATGTTAATGAACATAATCAGTTCAATATAGACTAATAAGTTTTAATCGTAACTTAAAACGTGCCAAAAGTCGAAGATCTGCATCTAAACTAAACATCATAAGTTCAATATGAGGGAATATTAATATCCTCTGCATGTAAATAATGAGTTTAATATACAAAACGCAGATAAAAAAATTATTGGTTGAAAAGCTGTAAATGGGGATGAACCAGCGACTAAAGGTTGGTCAAACATTTGGATATTAGTTCGAGAGAACGAACACACAAATCATAGGCGAAAAATCATAAGAAAGAAAATAAGTAGTCAACATACTCGGGCCCGAATCTGGAATGGATACGTGAGCGCCGGTATTCGGTATGTTGAAGTGTTGCAAAGGAGGTTTAGCTGGAGGCCTGCACAGGTTCCGGTACGCGTCTGGAAGCGCCCATCTTCAACCAAGCCGCCAAAAATCTTCTGCATTAAAAGCTAGACGGTATGTGTTTCAAGCACAACGATGTCTTACCTTGAGTTACGGTACAACACAAATACACTCAGACCGAGAGACCAAAGAAAGGTTGAGTGTGGAAGTATGGGATGAACAACACACAGAAGAATGGAAGACAACTCTGCATCGAGACGGGTACAGGATCCAATTTTTATTTCCCCTGGGTGACAGACGTGGAGCGGCCAAGAATGCCGCTAACATTCATGGATCATCACCATAGGTATGATACAGAAAAGTAAAGTTATTGTGATTGGCTGGTCCCTGGATAAACATTCGAAGTGGTGCCAACGATGAAAATACATAAAAGGTAAGTAAAATCAAAATATAACAAAACAGGGAAAATGCAAACAAAAGATCAATTACTAACAGAAAAGTACCAACACACATGTTCAAACACTTTCAGAAAAGAACATTGTCAGTAAAAGTATTGAAGTCCTGCGTTAAAAGTTTGATAGTTTGATGCGTAGATGTTAGCAACATATACAAGTGCTGTATTATTTCTGCTTTTTCCATTACATGTTAACCAACCATATTCAAAGTTCTTTTATTAAAAACAGATAATTTGTTATACTCTGATTGTGTAAAACAAGTAGGGTTTGTCATTATTAAAATATTTTTTGAATTCACAACCACTGGTGTTGCATCTCTGAGTTTACTTTTAAAAAAAATCTACAATATCAACAGTCAAACGCTGTTCGTAATAGCACACACCTGTTTATCAATACTAATCCATCTTACTACTCCATCATCTATCTCATCTATCTAATCCATCTATATATCTATCCTAGATTCATCTATTCTAACCATTGATCTATCCATTTTCTATCTTAACGTATCCTATCTATCTTATCTATACCTATCCATCTAATCTATCTGAACCTATCTATCTATCTATCTATGTCTATCTATCTACCTAGCCATCTATTTATACATCTATCCATCTATCTATCTCATCCATCTTATCTCTTCATATGTTTTTCTACATATCTATCCATCTTACATCTCTCCTCACTCTAAACGATTGCCTGATTTTAGTGGGAATTTTTCATTACCCCCCTCCCCATTTTTGGTTAGGGGAGGAGTATATCAGCCTAAAAACCACTGAAGAGGTAACTACAGAACGCTTGAAGTGTATATCATTTAAGCTGCTGTTGAAATGCCTGTGAATTAAACATGATCATATTTTTTATTTACACTCACAGACAGCTGCTCCTCCATCAACTTCAAAAACTATAATTGGTCAGTGTCACTATCAAAATAATGTGCAAGTAATAATTTAGTGTTATCAATTTATAATTAACTACAATGTTCTTAAACACTTTGATAATACACAGTAAATGTGAAAAGAAAGTTTTAACAAGATTAAAATATATTTTATACATTTTCAAAACATTGAAATTACAGTCAAATTGATAAATTTGTCATTAATGTACTCCAACTCTTTGTCCAATTTTGGATTCAAATTGTATATACTTTAGAATGCCAGAAGAATTTGTTCAGGGGTCTGAAAAATTAACCAACAGTGCAGGTTTTTTTGTTTCCCCAAAGAATCTGAAATATAGGCCAGAAAATAAGTGAAAAACTGGGATTCTGAGATACAACCATAGATATAGAGCTGCTATGATATTCTAAAGTTTCAAAGAAAAAGTTATGATTCACGATACATCATAACATGGTACATTAAGAGTTTCAATTTTACTGGCTGTACAGTTTAATATGTAACGCCTTGTCAGCAAGTTAGAAATGCCATCCCCCACGTTAATGATGTTGTTGAATCAGTTAAGTGTCAGATTTAGCAAGACCCCATACTTATCTTTCCAAACATTTAACCGCATCTTAACACAATAGCTATTAAATAAACAGTACCACCTTCAAACTTGAGTACGAAACACGTGTTCTTTGGCCCTCTGCATCCAAATCACAGACTGATCCGATATCGACTGAATAAGTTTCTGAATCAATGTTCCTCCTCAGTCACGTTCAAATCAAAACATTTAACCCACACAGAATTACGTCCTCTCATTTGCAAGTACATTTTAAAGTAGCATTTAGGGTTCAATATTGCAGAAAACACTTCATTTCCACATATAAACCTTAAAAAGTGAATTGTTGGATGCAGTAAGTAGGTTTTAAATACTTACTGGATTGTGTATGAGACGAATTAGTTTGATTAAATCACTAATTCATTTGTTTTCACTGTGCAAATTGGCAAACTTAGAAAGGAGGTTTAAAGGGAAGTGTGCATCAGAGAATAAGATGTAAGGAAAACAAAACAAAAACAAACAATTCTATGACGGAAATTGATGCAGGGTCCGATAGAGGTAAAGAACGGAAAACATCACCGTTTTTTCTTTGGGTCGGTCGCCGCGGTGACCAACCGTCATGACGGCAAAAGTGGCAGATTTGTCTTTACCGTTACTATGGCAACATGCAACAGAACATGCCAAGGGGGGAAGAGAGAGAACATGGCAATGGAGGTCGGTGAGTATTGTTATCATGCACTAATGCAGTGAATGTTAATTATGGCAAATGGGAGTAGTAAGGAATAACCAATGCCTACTTAGTCCACACATTCAATTTTGTGTTATTTTTGCTTGTTTATGGCTAATCACCTCTTGGACAAAGAGAGATTTGGGATATCCGAGGTTGCTAATCAAAAATTGCTTTTAATCGAAGCAGGAAAATCAGGGAAAACACATCGGTGAAAAATTTTGAGAAAAATCCTTGAAACAGAATATCAATAAAAGTTATTGATATATCATTCTAATCAATTACAAAACTGCCAACTACTGTATTCAACGTGGCATCGTCCATTTGTTGTACACACAAAATATGCACTTTTTTTCTCCAACTTAGAAACATTGTTTTTTTCTCGATGGGTCTGGTACATCTACTTTTTCTCGTTTTCCAGTCTATAAGAGAAAGTACTGTATGGTTCCATGGATCAGATTCAAGAAAAGAAACCCACAAAAATTTAGTGATAATTTTGTGTGTGAAAACACATCTGCTCACAAGTGGAAATGTTTTCGAATCTGCCAATATTGTATGATTTTAAAAATGTCAAAAAATAGTAAATCATTAAATAATTGTATAATTTTTCTCAAACCTTCATCAGTGTTTCCCAGATTTGTCTGCTTCTGTTCAAAGCAACTTGCATCAGGCCGGGAATTTTTCCTCAAGTTACTTTAATGGTGAATTGGGTTAGTGGGTTTATTAAGTGCCATTTTCAATTTTATGCAAAAAAATAATAAATAAAATTTCCACAATGAACTGGAAATTTCTCAAGTTTTACACCACATACGATTGGTTTTGAAATGTTGTGTAAAATACTTTATTAAAATGTTTATAAATCAACATGTCTTGCAGTGAGAAGAAAAGATGCTAAATTGTTTACAAGCTTCCATTTCAACAAGGTATATGCAGCATCCGTTGTTCAATGAACCATGGAGATTGAGAAATTACAGACACTTGTCAACGCCATTGGCTGGTGCAAGTTTGTAGCACCACAAAATTATACATTCCATTGATCTGCTAAAAAGAATAAAAAGTAATGTAGTTATTTAGGTTATACACTTTTTACCTCACAACAGGAACAACCTCTCACTAAGTCTTATAAATTGGATTTTTTTCCCCTACCTAAATTGATTATGTTTACCCGACAATATATTGGAAGTTGGAAAACATTTGTAAACATATGATTGTTTTCCAAACTTAAAGCCAGTTTAGTTTTGGGGAATTTTTTGTTATTTGAAAGCTTTTATGCCCCAAAGTCATAATCCTGCAAATAAAGATTCTGAATGTCTGTAGTTTTTTTTTTATTTATTTAATGAAAAATCTCGTGTGAACACCCCCAAAAATTTTTACGATTATAGCAATCTTAAGGGTTAAAAAGGATTTAAGTGTACATGTATTAAATACCTCAATCTGAAAGAGCAGACCTCGGCTCTTTCCAGACTGAGGTATAATCTCATATATACTTTTTTTTTTGTCTTTGATTTTTTTTAAAATAATCTTAGATGAAAAATGTCCGGGGGGGGGGGGGGGACGCCCCGACAAGTTTTATGGACCAATATTACATTACAGCAATCCAAAGGGTTAAAAATTTTATATGAGTAATACCATTCAATCTGAAGGCAGCTGCGTCTGCCTCTTTCAGATGAGGTAATAACACATGTAACCGTTAAACCTTTTCAACCCCTTAGATGACTATAATGTAAAATTTTGGGGGTGTTCCCACGAGATTTTTCGAAATTAATTAATTAAAAAAAAAACACTAAAGAACATCGAAGAAATCTATTATTGCAGGTTATGAACATTGGGCATAAAGGCCTTTCAAAGAGAGCAAAAAATCCCCAAAACTAAAACCTGGGGCTTTAAAACAATTAAGCCTCAAGTAAGAAAGCGTTTGGATCAATCAGAGAACTATTTTTTGTCAATCTTGTTTCCACAGTGTATTTTATTGCCACATAACATCCAGAAAGACAACGATCAAAGACCTACGTCGCAGAGAATTCGCTGTTAGTACTGTGACACCAAATTGAGAATGGTTGATTTTTTGAGTAGTTTCTCCAAAAAAAAATCAAAAAGAGCTTCAGCCAATTGATAGATTAAACTAGTCAAAATAGCATGTCATGTAGGTCCCCATTCAATAACATAATAGCACAGGAATTTCATATTTTAAACCTTTACTGTAAACAAAAATATACTTGAACTTGTACACAGTACATGCAACAGTAGAGGTGTGACAAAGCTATAGCCTATAATGCCCCACCACCCAAGAAATTACGAAGAAAGTTAGGTAAGGTAAATAGATACAGATACAGTCAAGGGGTGATACATGTCTTGTGGCGTCTGTGGAAAATGGTGTAGAAAAAACCATAATGTCTGCAGCTCCCTGAAAAAAATGACGTATACCAATAAATATCCATAAGAACAGTGAAATACTCAACGGGAATGGCACAGAAAGAGAGAACATACATTAGCTTACTATGACCATCAATGTATTCGCTTACAGCTTAAAGTAACTGTTCACCTTAATTCTGTGATTTGCGACCAATTAACATAAATATGTACAATTGAGAAAAGTATTATGACTTTACTTCTAAGTGATATCTGACATCAAACTACCATAAACACACGTACATGTATATATTCCTACAGTTGATAATAAGTCAGGTAGGGAAATTAATTTTTCATTTTTAAGGGGGCTGAGTCTTTTATTAAGCGATGCCCTTGCGGGGCTATTTTAAATTTGGGGGCTACGCCCATTTTTCTTCTACCACTGGGGCTCACTCTTTTTGTTTTGCACATCAAATCTGAAGAATGCAATGAAAGATTGCCGATGTTTTAGCCGGAGCTTCGGTCCCATAAAAGAACCTTTAATTCCCCCCCGAGTCCACCCCGCCCGCCCGACACTCCGCCCCGCACCATTCAACTACAAACCGAATCCCCCACACCCGTATAGTGCCTATCACATCATGTACATTGATTTGAAAAATTTAGAAATGTCAAGGGTAAATGGTGACAGAATACAAGTACGAGAGTTGTTACCACGTACAGACATTTACTACAAAAATCGCGATCTAGGAAAAGTAACAACCCCGCTGGTCCTGTTTCATTACAACATCACAACAACTCATTACTCGTGCCAAATGAAATTACACCTCTATGGACATTGCATGTATCGAGTGGATCGCTATCGTTGCGAGACTGTTGGCCACCATGTTTAAGAGTTAAAAGGAATGACATGATTGGCGGGTAGTCCTCACTACAGGCAAAACTATTGCTAGAACTAACGTAATACTACAAAGATTCTCCAACTGTGAAATATCTTGTAGTTCTCACTCTAAAATAGCTTCAATAGTCCCGTCGAGGCCAGCAAACCCCTGTTTTTGTAGCTCTCTTGCATCTGTTTTAATACATGTTAGGGGCACGATAGAATTACAGAAATACTATAATGTTTCATGAGCTTGATTCTCCTTAGTAATACAAATTAGAGACAAATCCTTCCAGCTGGGACGTACCCACGATCCCAGATGGTGTATAGTAGTGGTCTAAATTTAAACTCCATTTGGTTCTTGAGGGCATTTGTCAAATGTTCCCAACATGACCGTAACCTTAAACTGACAAATGATTTGGCAAGATTGCCATTATGTCTTTTGCAGCCCACCTCATCTACTTCCCCTGCCCCACCTCCCTCCCTCCCCTCCCCTCCTCCTCACCCTTTTTAAGTGGTGTCAAATGATAATTGAATGGGAGGTTTCCAATAGTTCGAATGTATAAAATACTGTTCTGATATTTTTTGAATGCAAACAGGTAAATCATTGTCAAATTCTGAGAAAACAGCTCATTTTTATGGCGAAGTTCATTAACCACATGACCATATGGGAGCCTGCTCGCATCTGTTGACCGTCACAAAATTAAAAACTAATTGAAACCTCATAACTTCTGTTATTCTTTAGGTTGGATTTTCGCACAAAATTGTCATGTAACAACGTTCTCTCAATTGTTTCGCTTTTATTAACAGCCTGAACTTGATGTAGGGTGGGAACCTGCCTTTAAAGAGAGTAGCGTTGTTTTTACGAGCCTAAAACAATAACACTGTGTATACTTACACTGATAATTGAGAAAAAATACCATCTAAAAAACGTTTAGCAAAGTATAGGAGAGGCAGAAACGTCAGTAATCAGAACCTTGATTTGAATTATCGTGTCATAGAATGACAAATAATTGAACAAATATTCTACTAGTCTTACAATTTAAAAAAAAATGTGTACCCAAATGCACTCTATGACAAAACGTTATACATTTAGATACTAAAGTCCAGTGCAGAATTTAAAAAACAGACACACTGAAGATGTATAAGGCAAATAATACCTGACTGATGTGATTACATTAGAAGTTTTCACAGGGAGTTTCAATGAACCTACTATAAACAGTCTTACTGACCAATTGTACTCTTTGGGCTGCAATTTTTCAAATTCTAGTAATCAACAGATCTTCAGACGTCCTTCATCTATAGCCTAAATTAGGCAAGACTCGACAACTGAGCACTTCCCCACTTGCCGGGCAAGTATATTGTGCTTTTGGGCAAGTTGAAATTTAAGGTGAGTAATTCTACTTGCCCAATAAATCGACAAGTAGATATTTTCAACCTTAAAAATCAAGAGTATTAAGACGTAAGTTAGTTTCAATTTGTGTAAAGAATTTGTAATTTTACAGTTCAACGAGGTATTAATTATCTCTTAAGGTAAATGACATGATCGGGTAGTCTCTCAACTTGGGCTGAAACAAAGGATTCGTCACTGTGAAAAATCTTGTAGTCTATTACGTTGATTCATTCTAAAATAAACAACGTCAATATCAACTCAATAGTACGGAAACCTTGCTGATGGTGGCTCTCTATGGGGCTTATTTTTTATCGTCCCTGGAATAAATAAGATACTCCTAATGTGTTACCGAGATTGATTCTCCTTAAAGTAAACCAAAAATACAGTACAAAACCTCCCCCGGTGGGAGATCCACTCCTGCTAAGTGTATTAAGTTGGTATATATTTCCAACTCAATTTTGGTTCTTGGGGCATTTTCAAGTGTTCCCCAATATGTCACTTAAACTTTAAGCAGCACAATAACAAAGCCATTTTGTTCGCCTGGTGCAAGTAAAAATTTTGTTCGGAGCAACTAAATGAATGAAAACAAGAAGTTTTCTTTGCCCCATTGGACAATCCAGCCAAAAACATTAGTGGGAGCATGATTAAGAGCATGAATGGATCATGTTTAATCCTTGTGCTGCTACGTGGAGGGGTGCAAAATGAGATTCACTGCCTTTAAGGGTTCTTCACAGTATCAGGTGAGTTGACGGACACAACGTCATCTGAAGTCCCACATCTACATTGATGCAATGAATCAAGGCGTCAATAGTGAAAACTTCAAGACCAGCAAATACCCGGTAGCAGAAAAAATGTTTTCGTTTTTTTTTAATTCCGCTTGCAAAATAGTCCATAAAAAGGTTGTCCAAAATGCCCTATACGACTGTCAGCCTCAAAACATCTAAGAATTTTAGGTTTCCAGAGCTGCCCAACCTCTCTAACCACCCATAAAAAATGCTGAAGCCAGTATAAAATTACAGTTTTGAGGCAAAAAACATATTTTGCGTACATGTACAAAAACGGGTAAATATATTGCACTATACTAGTGTTTTAAGTTTTGAAATGTAACAAATTCAACGGTGTTTTTATGTCACCGTTTTGTGGTTTTACATGTATACACAAAGAGAAGTGGATAACAGATATGTGTGACAATTTACTGTACAATGACAGTTGGTCTTAAAAAAAATAAAAACCATCTTTAAGGCTAATTATTCAAAATAGTAAATACCTTTGATCAGGTCAATAATCAACGAAGATATTTTGGGTGAATGAATTGACACTCATTCCACAACATTACATTTTTATGGTCAAGTTGTTTCCATTAATGTAAATGGGTTTAACAACAGAGTGTCGAAGCCAGGCAGCACCAGTGAATAGTATGAATGGGGAATCAGACTTACATTAGTGTATAGTTGAAATAACAACAATGGTAATACAAACAATTCAAATAATAATAATAATAATAATAATAATAATAATAATAATAATAATAATGAAATAATAATAATACATAACAGTACACAATAAATGAAATATAATGTAAAGGAACATAAATAACAATTACTTAGAGAAGTTCGACTGCGCGCAGTCGATTGGGTAATGCCTCCGCCCAGTGCGCCCACTATGTAAGGGAAGCTAACTGACCCTAATTATATCAAAATATTAGCAACTCCTTAACTGAAGCCTATATGGTTTTGGCACAAAAGTTCATTGACCTTTGAGACCCTCTGAGCCCTGACCCATTGCAACTCTGTGACTCTAACAAAAATATTTGTCTTATTTAGTTTTTTTTTTGTTTTCAATCCTAACCCACAAATTACATCAACAGTGAGCACTCCTTACTGAACTTATAGGCAGAATATAAAGCATTTTGGGACAAAGTTCATTTGACCTTTGACATTGACCTTTGACCCTCAGCTGACTCTACCAATATTTGACTTGTTGGTTTTAAACCTGACCACCAAATAACAACAAAGTGAACACTCCTTACTAAACTTATAGGCAAAAAATGGAAAATTTTGACAAAGTTCATTGACCTTCTGACCCTTGACCTTTGACCTTTGACCCCCTGTGACTCAAAGCCAAAATATTTGTCTTTTGATTTTGACCTAAACCACCTAAATTTACATCACCGTGAGCACTCCTAAACTTAAGTTATAGCCGAAATGGGATTTGGGACATTGTTGTCAATGACCTTTGACTTGACCCTTGACGGATTTGTCCAAAATCTAATCCAATTCATCTGCATAGTGGTCTACTATCCAGCTTGGTCCAAGTATCGATCAAAATCCCTACCAGCGGTACTCAGTAATCTTTTCACAAGAAAGTGTTGTATACCATTTTAGAAACGAATCTCCAGGAAGTTTAGTTTTTCCCAGTTTATGAGTGGTTTGTCCTGGGCTAGGTTACATGTTGAAGTGAGATGAAGGGGCCAGCTGTAGGCCTATTGGTTGTCATTTAATAGGAAATAAGATCTGTCTGATACCAGTAGGCCTATTTGTAAGTACCGTAACCATTTTAATACAAAGTACACACATAGTAGTAGCCATATTTCTAGCATGTAATAAATCAGTTCATTTTACAAAATATTGGTTTCAACTATCTTACTGAGCAAGCAACAGTTCATATGTTTGCTAACTCACATCTATTCAATTTTATTTGGATTATTTGACATTCTTTTGAATCATGTCAAAATAGTGCATGCCAAAATATTGCCACTTATATCATTTGTTCCAAACCTTTCGAAAATATCACACCAGTTACCAGTATTTCTGAAGCTGCACTAGTTTCCAGTTAAATAAAGGATTGTTTTGAAAATTCTCCTTTTTATGTACTGTTGTAGTCATGGAATTACCTTGGCATATTTAACTGAACTGTTGAAAACTTTGTCAACCTAACTGGCATCTTTATTCCAGCAACAGATTTCTTACATTCATTCTGTTATCAAGAGATCATGGGTTACAAATCTTTTCTATCTGCTGGACCGCATCTCTGGAACAATTACTGGAAGAAATAAATATGACTACTTAACTCAAGAGTTAAATTTGTTTTGTATACTTCTCTTTAAATGAGAATTGCTTCTAAACTTTGAATCTACTTTCATTTCTTTCTATTTTAAGTATGTTATGTTTGCTGTTTAATTTTATCTGTGTCATGAGCATATTTAAGTGGATGGTGAAAAAAACAGTATTATTATTTCTGTTATGATGATGATGATGATTATCATTATCGTTATTTTTATTATGCCTCCACCCTGTAAGGGAGCCGGAGGCATGTTTTTTCGGGTTGTCCGTCCGTACGTCCGTGCGTCTGTACGTCCATGCGTCCACACTTTCTTGTGAACAAGATTACTGAAGTACCGCTGCAGGGATTTTGATGATACTTGGACCAAGGGTAGACCACTAGGCAAGGATGAATTGATTAGATTTTGGGACAAATCCGTCAAGGGTCAAAGGTCAAAGGTCAATGAA
>JZLH01S0102833.1:2343-35145 GCA_001188425.1 Eucidaris tribuloides
AAAAACAAATGGACGCCTCTGTTTACACCATTTGAACAACCGTTACAATCGGCATTTTCATTTTTGCTAGTCGGCAAATTGACCATGTACACCCCCCCCCCCATTCAAAATGGTCTAGTGACGCCCCTGAATGACTCTTTGATGTAATACTTTCTGTGCATTTTTCTACTTTGCCAAAGTTACTGGACAAATAACAACCGAACAACCCGTGCAGAGTCGAGTTTACGACTTACCGTAAAAGTTCAATATTTGTCTGATTTGACTTCCATTCAAGTTCACTTAACAATTTCGTATACAGATATATCCGTTCTGAGTCGCTGTTTTTGAATAACCATAGTTGATGTGTTAAGTTTGCTGATCTGTAAATAAAATCACAAAGTCATGTTAAGCCATGGAATGAAAAACACAGACAATTGAGTTGTTGATTCACAATTCATGTGTATCATAGAGAAACCGTCTAAATTTTGTATTATCATGCGGTACCATCGATGAACCAGAGTGTGTGCAGCCTAGATAAAGAAACGGATTATCATGCTACCTCTAACCTTCGAAACGATTTAGGGGTCAAAAATATACCAATATTAATCGTACAAGATGAAAAATGACTAGCAAAAGACGGAACCTGAATCCATATCATCCTAACATATGATTAATTTACCACTTAACAAACATCGTCAGGTAAATTGTAACCAGTGAATTAGACATGTGATTGTCGTAACGGTATATGTCATATTAAACTCACTTATTTATTGATGGTTTAAAGCCCACGTATGTATGTGTTTGGCTAAATATGCATTTTTTACCAATCTTTCTTAAAGATAGAGCTAGGGATTTGCACGCCAGAAAACGACAAAAATAAATGAAATCAGCTCAAATCGGTCACAATGTGATTAGTATAAATAAACACGTGTCACAGAACCTTTAGGTAGAATACGTAGTTTTGTTGAAAATCTGAACGGTTAAATTTCAAAATTTGCAGAGTGACGATCATATTCCGTTATGCTGTGGTCACAAGTACAAAAATTGGCCTGCTCGGCAGCCGGGCGGCGAGTTTTTAGCCAACTTCGCCCGGTCATCGAGTGGCAGCCGCCCAGGCACCGCTGTTTTTTAGGACATCGGTCGGTCGCCGCTGATGTTTTAGCACGCAGTTAAAATTCTGGCGGCGCCTGCTCGATTTCACTCGCCGCCCAAAACACGCCCGGTGCCGGGGCGGGCGCTGCCCGGGCACCGACCTAATCGAACGGTCGCCGTCGAAAGACTTAATGTCGAAAATCGAAGCCGCTAAATCAAAGGCTGCCGAACGGTCGCCACCCGGTCGCCACCCTGTCGCCGAACGGTTGCCGCTGGGCGATTGAATTCAAAATTGGTCTGCATCCAGATGGCGCCTGCTCGGCACATGCCCGGATATCGCTAAGAAACTCCTCAGTGCGCTCCAGAAGAGACAATTGCTAGATTTTTGTACGAAGATTTAAAAAAGGCCACATGCATTTTTTTTACAGTTTTCATTGAATAAAAATGCCAAAAGCACAAGAAAAAAAAAAACAAGGGAGCCACGGAAAAAATGTGTATTGTTAATGGCCAGTGGGGCAGCCACATACATTAATATAACCAGGTTGCCTGTGAAAAAAAAATCCCCCCGCCAGTACGCCTTTATACCTGCAGGGCCCTGCCGATCACCGGCGGGTCACTAGCCAATTTCTTAAAAATCGCCCGATGGGAGACCGCCAAATCGCTTGATGACCGGTGGAAGACCGTCCGGGAAGCGATTTTTTTTTCCGTACCATTAACGCGTCAGATCGGCTTATTACACTCCATAGAGCGACTTGATCAAAAGCTATTCATGGTATCGGTTCGTTACGCCGACTGGCCGAATACATGGACAAATCTTACAAAATGTCACCAAAGCAATATTGCCTGCAAGGAAAAATTGTACAAATCTGAAAGACCAGAGTTTGCTTTCAAATGTATTTTTTTTTTCCAAATGAGTTTAAATTGACTGATTATAACAATTTCTGAGGTAAAAAGACACTTCAAGTGGTTCGCGTCGCGCGCTGAAGCTGTCTCCGTCCATAGCCAATACACACACACATGCCTAGCTTTGCGCCATGTGCCTACACTTAAAACTGAATTAACTTGAACTAGAACTTTGAAACTTAAATTTAATTCACTATCGACCCCTTTTCTGGAGTTATTCGAGAAAAGAATACATCATAGATAAATACATGGTATCAAAAACACTAGAAATAACATATTTAAATAAGATGGCAATAAAGGCACAAGTGAATAACTATATAATCATGATTTTCATAATACAATGTGCACATGAACCTATAACATGAGATATATACAAATCTATGCAGACTTTAACTTATGGTTTACGAAACTTTGAAAAATTACAAACGAACATGGGCAAGTTTTTACAGTGTTTTTTAGACTTTTGAATAAATAGGGTACACATTTTTAGTGTAGTTTGGCACGTTTCATAGTAACTTGGGATATATTTTTCCTATCTTCTTTGAAAAAATCTACACTCAAAAAGTAGTGAAATTCAATCACCGATCTTAGTTTAAATTACAAAGATTACATAATCTATTATATCTAGGGCCTGCATAACGACCTCTAACGCAAGCGTAAGTGATGACTGCACATCTAAATTTACACAAATTTATCCGGTCCTTTCGTCAAGTTGTATTAGATATGTTCTAGGATATAGCATCTTTGAAATCGGTAATTTACACATGACTATTTCGAAAATTTCATTGTGCCAGTTTTTTTGTCTATATCTTTGAGGCGTAATCTAAAGCAAGTTTTAGGTCCATTGACGTTTTAAATGCTCTTGTTTAACGCATACATTTCCAAGCCCGAGCTATCTAAAATGCTTCTAATTTTTGTAATCCACTTTAGAATGAAACGCGTGTTTTATGCCGTCATGTAATACACTTAATCAATTTATAAGCATACAAGACACTTTAGTCTGCATTCCCGTCAAAAATTCTCTGCACCAGAAATTAACCATTCTTACGTTCCACTAAGCTGAAAGTTTATATCTTCCCGTTCCCCATAAACATACAACCTGCCAGTGGATTTGTGAACTTCAGTAATTCCGTAAAAACTTCCTGAAAAACACCTCTATTTGCAATATATTCTCAAATTCCCACACCTCGCTGCCATATACGCAATTGGGAGTATCAACTTGTCAAATAAATCACAGCGTATATCAATGGGTAGATTCAACCTCTTGACCTGTACCCAAAAGACTAACATTGCTCGCCGTTGCTGGATCACCGTGTTTTGGAAATCGCTTTGTTTTAAAGTTGCTTATTAATTATACAGAGAGTTACCACCAGATACACATACGTCATTCTACAATGCCAGTTCTTCATCGCCGAACGTTAAAAGGTTGGAGTTTTTCTTATTTTCCTCTGTAAAAGACAACCCACTTTTGTTTTGTCTGATTTAGACTAAAAGTGCATAAATACTCAACAATAACTGGCGTAACGCATCAGCAGATTTTCTGTAGTTCGGGTGTGACTCTCTGCCCATTAACGATTGTGTCATCAGCATTACAATAACACAACAATTCTCAAATAAATCTCTTACGTCCATCGATCACTTTAAACTATATTCTAAATCTATCGGCACTGTACACTTAACCCTTATATTTCCGGCGTCAGATAATCATCAAAATCATTTAAGTAGAATAGCCAAACAAGAGCCGCTGATAAATTGTCACCCTGACGTGACAACCGAATATTGCCAATGTTAAACACTCCGATGCCGTTTCATTTGAAACTTTTGAACATACTTTTGCATTATGCCATAGAGGTGTATAAATAACTATCATGTACTTGTACCATTTATATCAGTTAGATATGAGTTTAGACCTATAAAGATTGATCTGTCAGGACTAGAAACTCGAACGCTTTTGTTACAATCAACAAAAGCACAAAACAATCTTCTCTTCTTTTGTGACAGGTACAAATCGATTAAACAGATGAATACAAAAACATCATCCATAGTAGCACAAACCTGCACGAAAGCCGAGATGTCATCCCCTAAAATTCCTGCCACTCTCCAAGATATAGCATATGCGAGAACTCCACATATTGCAAGCTTCTAAATTCTAGTGTTAACCAAGAGTACAACTTAGAGTGTAACACTCTCGCATATGTGTGCCACTGACTGAGATCAGTGAAGCACAGCTGAAGTAATTTATAACCGTGCACTTCGTCTGTAGTTTAGTGCAGTATAATACATGCATATCAAAACCGAGGTGTCGGCCTGCTAATTATCTGATTCAGGTGGAAGTGTTGTTTTGGCAAATTGGGCAACTTTTAGAATCATTGTAGTTAACTTTTGATATGTCATGAACTAATTCACATACTTTCATTTGTTTCAGTTTACACCATGTTGGCCAATTACGTTTTTGCTACCCTCCGTTGAAGTAGAACAGTTCATTTCACTGGCTATGCATGTGACAGAAATAGAGCCATTTGGCTACTTTGCAAGAAAACTAAAAAAGAAATGATAATAATAATAGAAATAATAATAATAATAGAACTAAAAAAAAAACATTGATTATTAATCATTAATTACCATTTGTGCTTTTATTTGTATTATTATAAGTAGTACTTTATCATTAGAAATATTTGTTATTGATTATTGTTCAGTAAAAATAGTAATAATGATAATGATAACAACAACAACAACTACATCCACAAAAATAATAACAAAAACAACAATAATGATAATAATAATAATAATAATAAAAATAATAATAATAATAAAACTTCTACTTCCACTACTACTACTACTACAACAACAACAACAATAATGATGATAATAATAATAATAAAACTTCTACTACCACTACTACTACTACCACTACTACTACTTCTACTACCACTACTACTACTACTACTACTTCCACTACTACTACTACTACTACTACTACTACTACTACTACTACTACTACTACTGCTATAACTACTACATGTATTACTACTACCACTACTACTACTACCACTACTACTACTACATGTATTACTACTACCACTACTACTACTACCACTACTACTACTACTACCACTACTACTACCACTACCACTACTACTACTACTACTACTACTACTACTACTACTACTACCACTACTACTACTACTACTACTACTACTACCACTACTACTACTACTAATACTACCACTACTACTACCACTACTACTACCATTACTACTACTACTACTACCACTACTACTACTACCACTGCTACTACTGCTAATAATAATAATAATAATCATCATCATCATCATCATAATAATAATAATAATAATAATAATAATAATAATAATAATAATATTAATAATAATAATAATAATAAAAACAATAATAATAATAACTAACGAGAATGATAATGATTATTTTATTAGTAGTAGTAAATATAATAACAACTATTTCTAATAATAAAATGCTACTAATAATAATGTAAATAAAAACACTAATGATAATTACAGTAATATTTTTATCATAATTATGCTTATATAATTATGATTATAATGTACAATAATCATAATTAAAATTAGAATAATAATTGTAATAACACTAGTAGTACTAGAAGTAGTAGTAGTAGCAGTAGTAGTAGTAGTACTAGAAGAAGAAGAAGAAGTAGTAGTAGTAGTAGTAGTAGTAGTAGTAGTAGAAGTAATAATACGATGGAGTGTAAAGTGCACACCCGATAAAAGAGTAAGTGGGCAACTCGCCGATGATGAAAATATCACAACATTACTACTACTGTTACTACTACTACTACTACTACTACAACTACTACTACTACTACTGCTATTACTTCTACTGCTACTTCTTCTACTTCTGTAGTACAACTTATTGTTTTAATGAATATTATAATCATTTGTATGACTACATGTATGACAACTATCATCATTTTGTCTTACTTGTTATAGCAATATCAGTTATTATAATGATAAGTATAAGAATAATAACAATAATCATAATTATAATGATAGTAATTATAATCATAATCATCTTCAAGTTATACTAACAATACTAATTTTAATACTGATAACAATAATATATGATAATCGTTTTCTTGTTCCTTTCAATTATAATTTATATCTACGTGACTAACGTTAACGGACCATTAGCCTCCATCCCTTCTAAAAAAAAAATACCAAAGAGTGCCTTAAATGAGCCTCCATCACAACCAAAATTCACTCACAAAAACAATTCATTATTTCATTTAGACCAATACTAACATCAACTCTGAAATGACATATTTACTAAATATTAGTGTTAGCGAATAGGACATAGGGCCTATACGTGCATTTTGATTAACACCAAGGGTGCTACTCGGTTTAAGCAGACGGTTTCAACACCCTCAATCAGTCCATAACACGGCTGTTAACACCAACACCACCTAATACCATCTAACACCATCCTGATTTCAGAATTGGTGTTGGTGTCGAGTGTTAGTGTCAAATAACACAAACACTCGACACCAACACCAATTCTGAAATAAAGCATATATTTCGTGTTTCAAAATGCCATTATAAAGCAATTTAGCTATTATTATCTCATATGTTTATACACGTTAATTATGTTGTTATCTTCTGTCTTTTTCCATGTTTGCATGCTGACACGCACAGACACACGTATACCAAGGAGATGCACGCTATGTATAATGGGAATCATCAGCGAGGTTAAGTCCACGCACATGCGTACTTGGCTGTTCATTAATAATAGCTTTTGATCAAGTCGCTCTGCGGAGTGATATAAGCCGATCTGACGCGTTAGTGGTACGGAAAAAAAAATCGCGTCCGGGAATCGGTAGGTCATCAGTCGGTCACTGCCCGGAGGCCGCGCAGAATAGCTCCCCGATTTTGCCCAGTTTTGACCTGAAATCGATCGGTGACCGACGGGAAATCTACAGGGCGCTGTCCGAGCATCGCTGTGGCTTTACAGGCCGCTCAACATGCTCAAAGAATCACTGGGCGATGCCTAAATTCCAGCGGCGACGGAGCAGGTTTTAAATTGGGCGGTCGCCACTTTATTTGTGACCGTATAGCATTAGTTCCAAAATTGTCCAACGGCCACTAGCCGAAGGTCACGCAGTGTTCACTGCTTGAACTGCGCTATGTGAACATACACGTAACCGTGTTCTGCAATGAGCAAAATTTAAACTCACGGAAAAAACAATATTCTGGTAGCATCGTTATTAGTTTTTCTCATAAAACAATAAGTTTGTGACGTATGGTTCTCAAATGTTCAACACACCATTCCTGTGTACTTTACTACCGTTTGGTAATGATAAATGGAAAGATGGACTTGCAAATCCTGAAATCTATCTTTAAATCATTGCGTTGTTATACCAGACATCAGAAAACAACATCAAAGCTACTAAAAAGTATTGTTTATAGTGACAAATTACTGGAGAGCAGGTTTCACTACGTATATTTCTCGTAGCAAGAAAGTATTTTTTCATTAACTTTTATAAATGGAAGCAAGTAGTTTTCAGGACATTAACAGATCTTTTTTTATATTTACCACAAAGGGTCTATATTATTCAATTAACATAAACAAGAGTAAACAGTATATATGAAAATTTCAAGCACGTTAGCCTTATTACGATATTAATACATCAATGAAATTGTCAAATTTACTTAATTCTGAGAATACCTTTTGTTTTTTCTTGTGTTTTTTAATTTCATATCTAGATTTAATTAACATGTTAAAACAATTAACGAAATCTCTTTTAAATTATTTTGTTTCTCTTTCTTTTTTACTGATATAAGCTTTTTAAATTGAGACAATGCATAGTTTAAAACCAAATCAATCAATTTTGTATCATCGGAACTGTTATATTTATAAATGATGAATTCAGATTTTATTCTAAAAGATGCTCATTTGAGATGTATTATTATTGAATTTTCAACATATAACCAAAATAATTGAACTTGTTTACAATCAAAGAAAACATAATAAATAGTCCCCTTTTTCTGACATTCTGTGCAAACACGTGTATCCCTTATTTTCCATTTTCCGCAGGCATATGGGTCTATCTCAAAACACATGAAAAGGAAGAAAATTTCATTTTTACCATATTTATTTACAAAAAATATACTCGTGGTGCAAACTAGTCAATTGTCATAATCATTTTCCCCTTAAAGACAGTATACTAGATTTGCACACCAAACTGTGTTTGGTCAGTTCTGATTCTGCTTAAGATAGTTAGATAAGAATGTAGTGTTCGAAATGTTGGATTCATACGTTGTTAAGTTTTTAAAATATAAACGATAACGTATTTTAAATTTGGCAATTGCTCAAGTTGTATTTTGCAGCGGTAGTCTGTTTTTCTGACATTGTATGTAGCTTTCGCTTCTAATTAGACGTTGGTTCATTCCAACAGTAGCAAAGGTCACTTGACAATCGTCCAACGGCAATGGTTTGAGTTTTTGATCTTGCAAGCTTTAATTAGCAGTATTTAGTTTTCACTAGATGATATATGAATCAGGTCTGGCAGTAAGACTAGATTTGTGGCTGTGTAAAATTCTAATTCAGTGACCGACGCGTCGCTCACTGAATTTGACGGTACGTCTCATACATTCTGTTTGATTTTTTTTTTCAGCGCTAATCATCACGAAATATGACATTTCAGTCCAAAAGCTTAAAAATTTGTCAGGGGCGACGATTTTTGTGAATCTTTAGCCTATAAATTATTTAGCTTAGTTTGGTCGATAAAATGATTTTGAGGTGAACAAAAATCATAAACACAATCTTTATATCTTCTTTGTAAAGTTTAAAATGACAATGCTATATTTGTATTGATTGTGAAATAATTATCAACCACTTTAAGCTGTTTGTGATAGATTTTTTTTTTATAATTCACTTATCTTTATTGACATATAACATGTTTAAAAAATGATGATAATGTATACAATGGCCTAGGGTGTTTTTACATATGGCAAAAGCACAAGGCATAATATAAAAATACATATAGACACATACATTTTGAAAGAAAATATACTGAAAATTATACATGTGTTTGAACTTAACAGACCCCATAAAAAGAAAATATCAGTTGGCCATATTATTCTGTAAATATTAATGAAATAAATTTAAGTTGGGTAAATTTGGTATGTTGTATGAAATTGAAATATTGTAATAAAATCATGCTGATAACGAGTAAATAATTTCATTTGCTCTGCACTGAATTGTGTTTACACCACATAGCAAATATTAATAGTTAGCTAGTTATCGTATTTTGACTGCCAGGTGAATAAAAAAAAATGTGGGAAAATGAAATGGGTATAGTATTGCACTTCTTGCCCCATTTAAATAATCTAAAATTGTATGCAAAGATGAATAAAACATTATAATTAAACGATGTTTCATAATACATGTATATTAAACATTAATTGCATTATAGCTACGTTTTCCAAATTTTGATTCAAATAATAACGATTAGATTACATATCAAATACTTTACACTTTATGTACATAATAAACCTTAGAGAGTGATTTACTTTGATCTCTTTTCTAAATGCGTATGGTTGCGTGTCCATACAATTTTTAAATCATGGTTTTAAAAGGTCGGGGGAAAACCATTCCGGTTCCCTTCTTGCATTGAAAATTGCAAATGATGCCAAGACTGTGAGTTTTGAGATTTGTTGATAATGGCATTTCATTTTTATGCCCCTAAATGAAAGGGAAAAGTTTATATTCAGATTTATGGTACATGTAAACTTCGTAAAGGTGTCAAGACTTTTTTTTATATAATGTTGGAAGATCAATAAAAAAAAGTGATAACACTTTGATATCTGACTTAGCTACATGGCATCGTCTGAACTGACAACACCCTAGAATACACAACTATGGAAAGTTATGCTGTTGCTGTTGCTGCTGCTGCCGCTGGCAAGATATGAGTGCATTATCACCTAAGCATTCGGTCAGCTCTTAATCGCAACACAGCAGTCTTTGTGAGAAATGGATATCGGCAAACAGACTACTTATATATTTTCAATTCTCTAAAGCACTGAAGTGATCGAACAAGGAATGTACTTTTGACCAACCTTAAAGTTTTTTTTGTCTGCCTAAGTCTACTTCTGTGGATGTTATTGAGTCAGCTGTGGTATTTCCCCATTACCCTTTTGAAGTTGTTGGCAGCCGTTTACGGTTATATTTTATGGTTATATGATAGCCCCAACTGATAAAAGATTTTTTTCATTACTAAATGATAGTTTTAAAGTCCCTTTTTCAGGGCTTTGTTCTTAAACCTTATCAGAGACATTTAAAATAGCCTGGAAAGTAATGAAGGTCAGACTTGTTTATTTTTTTTTAACCGGAAGCAATGTGAAATGATTCAACACTATATCACTCTCAAATGAAATATCACATTCGTTCTCTGTGTCTGTATCAGAGGGATACGAAATCATCTGGATGAATACTATTGTAGACCAGAACCCAGGAGTTTTATTCAACCGAAAAAGAGACAAGCAACAGACATTAAAAGAAGTTGGCATGGAAACTGGACATCGCCCAAATCAGTGTAAGTCGCAAAATTACCAAGTTAGCATATATCAGCAATATGTAGTATGTGCTAATTGTTATTCAGGAAACCGGAAAAACGAGGAAAATGCGACTGTTCAAATGTCTTCTATGAGAATCTATTTATGACACCAGTTTATATTGCAAGCGACTATTTGCATAGTGTATAATAATTCAGTACACGTTATTATATATCATATGCATGGCCTAGAAAAAAAAAATTGTTTTTGTGTGTGTTTCAGAAGTGTATTTAAGTAAATTCTAGCTAGATTGCCACCTTGACAACTTTGGCTAATTATCTTAAAATCTATTTATATTTTAACCCCCCCCCCCCCAGTTGTGCCGGCCCTAGTAGACGGTGGCTTATGCCGAAAGGGTGGGTGATGTCGCGATAGGGTGTGTTGACGTTAACGCGAAGATTCGTCCAAAGCCCCCCCCCCCCAGTTTGGCCGAAAGGGTGCGTCGGCAACGCCACGTCCCGTCGCGTTGACTGGAACGCGACCTTTCGTCCAAAGCCCCCCCCCCCCGGTTTAGCCGAAAGGGTGTGTGTTATAATAATACTAAATATAGGGTTTATTTTCAGTGTTTATTTATTTTCAAATAAACAAAACTGTTTTATATAAGTTTTTGTCAAACATTGCCAATTTGCAGGTAAAATAGTGGATTTTCAATCATTTAAAGCATTGCCAATTTGAGGATTTCTTATTTCTTTTGGAAAAAAATCCTGCGATTAACTCGTTCATTGCACTTTTAGGTGGATTGGTTAAATAATGGATATCGAATAGTGATGGAAATATGTGTAGACAGATAATACTAAGAATAATGAATAATATATAATATAAATAATAATAATAAATAATAATAAATAATAAAATAATAATAATAATAATAATAATAATAATAATAATAATAATAATAATAATATAACAAACAACAAAAACATAATAACAGTAAAACAGTGGGCACTTGCAGGCCCCCCCCCCCCCGGTCGCAGAGGAGTTCCGCAAAAGTTTCGCTCACTTTTTTCTGCTTGTGATGACTGATGAGGTTATGATTGTGTTCTTGTCTGAACTTCAATTCCACCTCCCCCAAGCCCAAACCAGGCTTAACTTCAGTTGAAACTCCCCACCAAGGCTCAACAAGAAGTGCACCTCCTCCAAACCAGCTCTTGTGTCCCATTGTGATAATGCTAAAAGCCTCGTTATCTCCCAGTGAAGCGGCTTCTCAGCCACAACAGTCACAACCACGAACGACACAATCCGTATCCACTATCCTCGCCTTGTCCTCAACGGAGCGGCTTCGCGCACAGGTACGAGACTCACTACCCTGCACCATGGACCTGCTACATCTACATGTATACCCGTACACATGCACTATTGTGTTTCCCGCGACTACATACACTTGCCTATAGTACATGTATATCCCTCGCGAGACCGTCGCGAGAAGTAGGGAAATGTGGTTTGTTAGCCAATTGAGCCAATAATTCCTCAAGAGTAAAGGCTGATGGTAAAGAATATTCCTTGAAACACATTTATTGCTGCAAACGCAATCTATCTATTTATTGATCAATCGACGAGAAATTATGAAACCTTTTGTATTTTGATGTTCGCCAATTCTCCGGGAGCCATCTTGCGTGACGTCACAGCCTCGAATACGATAGAACGATAACTGCCAAAGATGTGAACGCGAACTTTCGTCCAAAGCCTCCCCCCCCCCGGTTATGCCGTTCGGAAGTGTTATATTACTGACGCACCCTAACGCTCCCAACGCACCCTTTCGGCCAAACCAGGGGGGGGGGTCGTTTGGACGAATCTTCTAACATCAACACACCCTAACGCGACATCACCCACCCTTTCGGCATAAGCCGTAGACGGTACCATGTATCATTTTCTTTGGGGGGGGGGGCTCACTGCGAAAATTGTTCACTACTTTTTTCGTTGATTGGTGTTCGGGTACCTTTTCGTACCATTTTGGCAACCTTTGGCAATTTGATAGCATAATTCATTCTGCATTATTACCATAGTGAGCTGATTAGAATTTATATTCTTTTATTGCTTATATAGAAAGATACAACGTCCGGGTTTACTCGTAAGATTACAAACATGAAAATTGCTCATTTTCCTTCTTTGAATTAATTAAGGTGATTGGGTATTTGTGACAGAATGGAGCTTTTACCTTGTTTGTGTTATCTATTCTTTACAATCTGATGGGGCATATGTGCAGAGGGGATAATAAATTAAATCATTGATAAGTTGCAATCCTGGGCTATTCAATCTAACCTCAGTTGAACATTGGTTGCAAACACGAATTCACTTCAATTCTTCTTCGTTATAATGAGTCTTGTAATGAGTTGGCGGCAAAGCATGACTTTAAGATGGGTTCCACTTTTCCGTGCTTATCACTGGTACCGGGCCTCTGCCACAGGTAGTGTATTGTGTGTAAAACGCAGGCATTACCTCAGCAGTTCAGATGAAGAACCGGTATGGGGATGTAATGTCAGTTATTTCTACATGTGAGAAGTTTGGTCCAAAGAATCTCCAACTACATGGCTGACGCCATCTCATATCTAGACGCAAAGGACAATTCTTTAGCAGTAAAAAAAAAAAACCCTGCTGAATGAGGATTATGAAGGACCAGATACTGCCCAGGCGAATTTGGAGTTTGTCACTCTGATCTGAGAGCAGCCAGAGAAGCTTTTGTCTGCGCATTGTATAGCCTCCCTGTAAATCTATGGCAGAGGCAAGGTACCAGCTGGACACAGAAACGTGGAAACTCCCTCAAAACAATGGTTTTGCCGCAACGTCATGTAAACCTCTGTTTATGAGGGTCCATAATGCAGTCATATGTTGCACAGCAGGAAACATAAAGGAGGAACCTACACTCGATCCCAAAAGGTTAAGTTGGGAGATCAAAGATGATATCCTAGTTCCAAAGATGCAAAAGGACCAGCAGGATCAAATGAACTGATTGATGCCATTCCCTGCAATTGCAAGGCTGCAGGAAAAGCATGCAACACACGCAAATGCTACTGGCGTGCTTGAAATTAACAACATATTTCATATTTTAATATGCAAATTATATGATTATGCTATTCAGGCTGAATTTTGCTTGAAAGCCATCAATGAGAACCGGCAGCAATGTATTTTTTAATGATTTTTACGGTCCTTGCCAACTTTTTTTATGAGATCAGTTACTTGCCCCTTTTTCGGTTGAATAAACCTCAAGGACCCCCAGCCTGTTGCACTCACTCGTTTAAGTTTTGTCGCATGGAGGTGGAAATGTACTTGCTACTGATAGAAGTCACTGTTCCCGTGCGTGTTCTTCGGGAATTATTTACGGCTGTCATCATGAGCTGGTAGAACAGGATAGTAAAAAAGCACGTAGAAACGAGGACCATGCTACAGCGTAGTGAATGACATCGTCGACGTATCAGAAATGCAGGCAAACCAACTGAAAGAAGAAAAAGAAATGCAAAAAAAGTGATAATCTTATCGAAATTTTAATTGTGTATTACTAAAGGTGGCGACAAAAGTGCAAGAAGTTGTTGGTATAAAGAAAATGGGTGCGATTTACTACAGTTTTATAAGGGATATTTTCACAAAAAACACATACTAAAAATAATCTTGTACGCTTCTTACCAGTTTTGATAGTTCTTGCATAAATAACTATCAGTTAGGCCTATGTGGCAACGATTCTGTAAATTGTTGATGAAAATACATGCTCTTAACAACAAGTAGGGATTTACTGTTCCCTCTTAATAATTTTACTCGATAATATCCTTGTCGTAGATACAGCAAGTCTTACACGTATTATTATTCACATAATAATAACAGGCTATAAATGTAACATTCTGTCAACTTCCATGGAGTTTGGTGACACATAAAAGTCAATGGTCATCTAAAAATCAGATGTAAACTTTGAATTTGTACAAAGAGATTATAGTGTCTTTGATCTTTATGTTAAGTGTTTTGATATGAGTGCACTAAGAGGATTTTAATAACCCCACATTTTCTCGTTTTTTAACAACCACTTTGGGGAAACCTTGCAAATGCAGATATTTCGGGGAATGTACCATGCACGAATAATTTGATCTTTTTCTTCAAATAATTATTATAGAGGTGCTAATGAGATATCCTAGTTTAGAATCAGTTATGATCGCGATAGAAAATATATTGTACCCGAACCCTGTGGTTTGATTACTAGGTTTAAGGTGAAAGGTCATGTCACGGACGTGCCAGCATTCTGATTATCAGATCTGCCGGTACTTCGCAATTACTGTTGTACGAAATATCGTATTTACCCATTGTTCCTGGATCAAAACGGTTAGTTAGCCTGACCAAAGGTTCAAGTAAGTTATTGTAATTGGTGACCCGCAACGTGTAATCGTTGCGGATCACCATTGATTTCGTCAAAATCTTCTTCTTCTTCTTCATCTTCTTCTTCTCTCTTTCTGACCACTTTTTTTGTGTCCCAAATATCTCAAGAATGACATGTCCTATCATGTTGCAACTTTCCATGATCATGTGTCATTACAATATCTCGACAATGATATGTCATTTATGTGATCAGTCATCCGTGACGTCATCTATGACGTCATTTGTCAAATTCTGTTTTGTCAATTTCTCATGACTGAAGTCGAATTACGTAACCAAATTTGGCACATCTCAAGGTCGGGTCAAGGTCAACCTGTGGACAAAGCCACGTGCGCGCGCGCGTCACGACGGACGCGTACGGGCGCGTCAAATCTTAAAAATGCTCCAATCGACCTAGGATTTTGTCTGCATACGTTTCAGGACATTTGGCGCATTTTTGGTTTTTTTCGCGCGCACCCTTTTCGTGATCAAATTTCGCCGTTTTTTCGATGGTTTTGAATACCCGACTGAATTCTACATCATTTCGAACCTTTTCCAAACCAATTGGACCTGAAATAAGGCGTACGCGCCCGAAAATGTTAAAATGCACGCGCGCTCACATAGACTTAACGTGCATTTTAAAATCAGTCATAAATCTGTAAAATAACCCATGACTTTCATGTTTTTGTTTGCTGTTCTGATAGGCTATGATGCCTAGATATGATTTCATGCGTCATTTTGTTATTTTAATCTCGATGACGTCATCTATGACGTCATTAATGAAAATCAAATGTAGTCCGTATGTCGTGACTGACATGTCCTGGGATGTTGCAAATTTTCATGATGATGTGTCATGATAAGTTCTCAAAAATGACATCTTGTCAATGTGATCAGTCATCTGTGACGTCATCTATGACATCATTGTTAAAAACGGATTTTGTGCATATCTCATGACTGAAGCCAAATTACATGATCAAATTTGGCACATGTCAAGCTCAGGTCAAGGGTCAACTTTTGGACATATCCATGTGCGCGCACGCGCGTTATGAAGGACGCGTACGCGCGTGTCAAATCTCCAAAAAAATCCCTTATTCCTCAAATTGCAGTTTGGGTACATTGCATCATTTTATTATCTTAAATATCATAACATCGTCTAAGACGTCATTAATGAAAATCAAATTTAGTCCATATCTTGTGACTGGAGTTACATGTAACTAAGATGACGTGCGGATCACCTAATTTGTCTCAGTGACGAATTCAAATCTAGTTGCTTCTTGTTCCTCTACCATCGCGCGTCGTTCGTAAACTTTTCAAATGTTCATCTTATTTTGAATTTAAAGACACAACGTCACTTTTGCACACCTAAAATTTAACATTGTGCTACTACGCTGGCTTGTAGAAGAAAATGCTATTTATGTACATTTAGCAAAGTGAAAGGCTAAAAACGCAGTTTTAGTTGAATTTTAGTAAACGTTGGACTTCAATTTGAGTTTTTGTCTCGTGAAGAGAAGAAATCTACAAGTCTGGTTTATCTCAGACCATTGCAGTGCAAGTGGGTGTTCATCATATATGATGTGAAAAAAAATATATATTTGCAGTTTGCAAATGGGCACCATATGCATTCAAAACATGACACATTTTATGCAATGTTCTCATGCAGACTAGAATTCGCAAACTATAAATACTGCAATATTGCTACTGAACTGTGGCTGCATTGCCATGTGGGCCAGTGTTACACAAGTCACATAGGTTAGTACACGTACACGACATTGTATTGCTTTGTAACTGACACATGGTAGCAAGAAATGGGTCAACGGTAGGTATTACATAAGTACTGTAATGGGTCTGAAGTCCCTAAGTGAAGTGATTAGGAACAGTATGCCTAAAATAAACACTACACGGCAATTGTTTTTTGCACATTTTTCAGAATCGAGGTAATTTCTGATCTTACGATTTCACATACATGTCGTTTATAAATAACCGGAGGGTGTGAATAATATTTTGCTTTGTTGTGAAATTAGTGCAAATGAGATTCCCTGCCTTAAATTCCAGTATTGGACTTAGACGAATCTTTGCAGGAATGATCGAGAGGGAGAGGGAATTTGAGGTTCATCAAATGGTAAATCTGGTAAAGGTAAATGATAAATGTGCCCCAAGAAGAGGAACATGCGGGAGGGGTGGGGGTTATGTTTTTATATTCTTTATCAAACTAGATATTCAAATTTTAACTGAACTTGGCAGAATAATATGTTTGACAAGGGGGATGCAAGTTGTTTTTTCTAATGGATCATGTAGCCCCATGCAGAGCATAAACTTTGCACAATTAATGATGCAATCTCTAGGGCCGCTTAATCAGGTGAGGTCTCTTCTGTTCTGTTTCCTAGCATTGAAATTGAGAAAGACAGAATGATGGAGGCAGCCAGGCTGCCGATAAGGCCGCCATTTTTTGACAGATTGTCTTTGTGTAGTTTGGAATTACTTCTGGTGGATTGACTGTTTTTTTCTTGAATCATACCTCACATGTAAAATATCGTGTCATAGTAGCGTACACGTATTCATGAACATTATCTTCGAGAAATCACCATTACTTCTCAATGTATAATAAGTGACTTTCGAAAAAAAAACCGAGTAGAAAACGTTGGCTGTGCATTTAATTGAATCGATGAATTCAAAAAGGGCTCGATTCCACAAGTAAACAAATGGGGACTTAGGACCTTTGTGAATTCACCGATTCAGTTCAATAATGCACGACTTGCACAAAATGTTATGTTATGAGAACATTTTCCATAGAACTTATTTTACTTCAAACAGAACACTAGTTTCATTGTATGGCAAGGTATTTGAAACCAAACGCCCCTTTCAACGTTAATATCATTACAACACAATCAGTTGCATTAAGACAGATCAGGAGATCTAACATTAACATGGCTGATGATTTAAATTAATGTGTCTTTGATCAAAATGGCAGAAACCATCTTGCCAAATGCGAATGGACACCACGCCATATTGCTAATTAGAAATCAAAATAGTAATTTTGTAAGAAACAAGCAACAAATACAATTGTTGTTTCCAATTTTGTTTGAAAGGTACAACATGATTTCACAATGATATAATGATATAAATGAACACGCCTTAGTTTGGACAAGTTCTTTATCATCTTTCCAGTTTTTAGAAATAGCTTCAAAGTTTGGCTTTATAAAATGAATGAAGGATCATCTGGCTACAAATAACAGTCAAGCGCAAGGGTGGAAAACCACTCTTTCAAAAAAATAACGGTATTAGGCTGTTTTTGGATCTAATGAATAAAACATTAACCTTAGTCCCATCATGCATTACAATGCCTTGCATAGTATACCTATGGCCTGTAATTTTGTTTTCTGTAATACCATTTTTCAAAAAATTACTTCGGAAATTGTCAAGGCTCAATTTTTTAAGAAATGTCAAAATTTTCATTGATTTATCAAAGGCATTTGATACAATTAATCATGATATTCTATTATCAAAACTAACCTACTACGGTGTTCGGGGAGTAGCTCATGACTGGTTTCAAAGTTATTTGAGCGACCGTCAACTATGTACAAAGTGTGATCAATCACTGTCGGAATTCAACGAAATCTTGTGCGGTGTACCGCAAGGATCGCTGTTGGGTCCACTTTTGTTTTTGATATACGTAAACGATATTTCGAAATCTGCTTCTGAATTATCTTTTGTCTTGTATGCAGATGATACAAACATACTTTACTCTGACGCATATAATAGCTCTCTATACAATACAGCAAATAAAAATTTAAAGAGTGCATGTGAATGGTTTCGAGCCAATCGACTATCTGTAAATGCCAAGAAGTGTAATTACATAGTATTCAGTAAAAGAAATAATATAATAGGCATAAATGAATATAAAATAAGACTAAATGATGCAATAATTCCTCGGGTTGACAAAAAAACATTCCTAGGTGTTTGTATTGATAGTCTCTTATCATGGAAACCGCATATCCAAGAAGTAGAAAACAAAATTGCAAAAAAATATTGGCATTATTATCGACTCCACTTTTATTTCCCAAGAATGTACTCCGAAGTTTATACTGCTCCCTTATACTCCCTTACTTGACGTATTGTGCCCTTGTCTGGGGCAGCACATACTCATCCAATACTAAGAAACTATTTGTATTACAAAAAAGAATTGTACGCATTGTGTCTGATGTACATTTCCGAAGTCACACTGACCATCTGTTTCATGATTTGAAACTCCTAAAATTTAAAGATGTTGTCTCTTATCAACAATGTATTTTTTATGTTTGAATGTATGCATAAGCTTCTCCCAGATCATTTCTGTCACATGTTTGAATTGAACTGTGACGTCCATAATTACCCAACAAGATCAATGAAAGACGTCCGCAGATCTACTCACAGAACTGTGTCTTTTCAACAAAACATTCGCTTCATTGGCCCAAGACTCTGGAATGATCTAAGCTACACTATTCAAATATGTCCCTCTGTAAATACTTTTAAACAAAATTTAAAAAAAAAAATCTTTACTTGCTCAATATACATAGTATATACATGCAGTTATTTCAACAAATTTATTTTAATTAACCAGGCATAGGTTTTTAGTTTTGTTTAGATTTTTTTTTCATTGTCTTATGTACTTAGTATATGTATATAACGTACTGATAGTTATTTCGTTGTAATGTAGTAATTACTGTTGTGATAGTACAGTATTATTGTTGTTTTACATGTAATTTAGAGTTAGTTGTTTTTAGTATTTGTATGTAGTGTTATTGTAACGTAATGTTTGTAAAGGCGTTTCCCGCCGCAGGCCTCGAGCTTTTAGGGACAAACGCCTCCTTCCATTTCATTATTTATAATTATATTGTATTAATATGTTCATGTTTATGATTTGCAGGAAGGAAATAAATGTTACTTTGAATCTTGAATCTTCTATCTTGAATTATACCAAGCTGTGAGAAAGTATGGTGGAAATTATCTATCTGAGGAGGGACTGGCATAGTAATATTTTACCGAGGGGCGAAGCCCCGAGCAAATATATTACTGTCAGTCCATCCGAAGATAGATAATTTCACTATACTTTCGAATTTAATGCTTGGTATATTTGTTTTATATCCCTCCGACTTAATAGAATTTAACAATAATGTTATGAAAAGTGGTGTTGAGCTAATAAACTGAAATGCGTAGATTACCGCCGTCTGTTTCCGAAACGGAGAGAACAGTCACATTGTACGCAAGTGACGAATTTGCGATGCAATATGACAGCCCGCACACGTCGCGTGCGGGCTGGCCCATTAAGCCGCAGCCGTACGCGATGCTAGTCACATTTCTTTTAATTTTCCGCATTTCAATTGACGATTCATGAAATCAGCGGTAATAATTCGATGGGTTAACGTGAAATCTTCATCACAATACCAATGGAATGTAAAAAACAACATTAAAATCATAAAATAAAAAAGAAAATTGTTGTTTTTAGTGTCGCGGCGAGCGACACCGCCATTTTGTTTGGGTTATGAGCATGCGCAGTAGGCTCAGTGCTGCCCAGACAAAAATAGTATACAAATATGTACTGATACGAGAGTCTGTGGTTGAAACTATGACGAGCCCGAGGTTACGTGGACTGTACTAATAGTTAGCAGTCAACGTAACCGAGGGCGTCAAAGTTTCAAACAAAGACTCTCGTATTAATACATATTTGTATTATATCCGTCATCGAATTAACAGAGAAACTACATTAAGTAAAAAAAAAAAAAATGTACTTACGGTACCCCTACGAGTGCGTGTGTGTTGCACGGCACACAGCTGCGCGATATTTTTATTTGCGGTACGGATAGGGATACAATTTCATAAACGTATACTCTAGTTGGTCGAGTACCAATTTCATGGACCTATAAAACACTAATTTAAGCCTCATTCGTATTTTAACTGGAATCAAAACTCAAACTTGACGAATCTAACCAAGTGTTAGTCTGAAACTTTGCTAGACTTCCATACGGGTGTAGCACGCTATAATGTCTTTCACGCGCATGGAAAAAAAATAGCGTACGGTACATTAAAATTGTATATACTTCCCCCACAAAATTTGTCTTCCTTTACAAAACACGTTTGCTTAAGATTTACTAGACTCAGTGAGCGTGCAAAATGGCAAACAGAGCACTGAAACATTTTTCAAAAGTTTATTAAGACACAATTGCGACACATTTTTAACGCGGGGTGTTATTTTCTGACTTTTGTTACAAGCCATGAATCTACTATTTCGGTTTTGACGTCATTATGTGTGATGTCAAAACCCATTCACCCGAACGCAACCGACCGCGCGTTAGAGCTATTTATCTATAATTCTTACTGCATCGTACACGTTTCAACAAAATGATATGGAAGCGTCTATGCAGCGCGATTCGGTGCGATCTCACATGTTACGCTCCCAGTCGGTGGAAAAATGAAAACAGCCGAATATCAATCTTTTGGAGAAGAGTGGATTATCGATCGTGCGCTTGACTGAATAAGCCCAACACATATTTTATATAAAATTACAATTTAACTACGCAAGTATTTTCATAACTGAAGTTGGGAATGATTGATTCCGCTAGATTAGAAGGCACAAAGGAAGGAAACGGATACCCATGATTAAAAATGAAAAATACATTTGTTAGAGGCAGACAGCAATTTTCATTTATTCGGAAATTAATTCTATTTTTTATTTCAACACACATTCATTGACGATAAAAATATTATCCCCTCCCCCTCCAAAAAAAAAAGATAATAATAAGACGTGAATTCTTAGATCTTTAATGACGTACCAAAAAATATATATTTTGGGGGGTCAGTTAGGTTTCCTGAAAATAAGTTGTACTAATGACTTATACTAAATCAATTATCTAAATATGTGTCTTTAAATTGTGTTTTTTAAGCAACCTGGACAAGTTTCCACGTGTAATAAACTTAAAACGGTCTAACTTGCAGGTAAACTTGGGCAGCATAAAAAAGTAATCAAACATTTCAGTAGGTCTTAGTGCAATTGCAAACGCATTTCTTCAACCTGAGGTCGGTGAATTAATAACACATTTCTCTGTAAAATGAAGCAGAATCTTACGGAGCAAATTGAAAGGAATAGAGGAGAACTGCTTGAAGTGCATCGTGAGCCAGAGTGCAAAAACTCGTGAAGTTACTGATTAAAAAAAATGAAGCATTATTCTCGCTAAAACAATATCTGTGAACCTTGTCACCCGGAATGGGGACCGCGAACTCTGGGGAGAGGCGAGATATGCCGCGATATGCCTGTACGATATCCGCTGAAGATAGTAAGTGCCAGACGCCGCAGGGATAAAGTGCACCGACCCGACTCCACTCATCAGGAGCCAAAAGTTAAGAAAAGTACAAAATATTGTAACTAGGATGTAAAATATGAAAGTGAAGTGTCTTCAAAAATTAAAATGTATATGTCCTTCACATGTTGCAACAGTTTGAATATCCATATTTTACACCCAAAGTGTTTCTTTCTACTTTTATGTTTTATAAGATGTGCGACTTTATCAGGGTATCGTGGTGAAAGGTCACATTTATGTGTTTGGAGTTCCCGAAACATTAATTGAGAACGCTGATACCATCTTTATCAATAATTTCAGAGATAAATTCACCCACGACTTGTCGTTATCGGACATCGATCGTTCATATCGTATAAGTAAACGCATGCATTAAAAATCTGCAATATTAGTTAAACCTATGTCTTATAGAAAATGGAGAGATCCTACAGGAAAATAGGGAAACACAGGGGGTTACCCATGTGGAACTTACTGGACTTGTTTAAAACATAGGCTAACATTGTGGAGATTCAGTTTAAAAAGTTGTCAAACTGTGAATATCTTATGCCTTGTCAGGCCTCATTCACATTTGACTGTGGACACCGTACGATAACTTTAGATTTACGGTTTGGGGGGCATCGCAGATGGGCGAATCCGGTCAACCTGAGTAGGCGTAGATTTTCACTGTTTTAACCCTAAAAAGCCCAAACTATTTTTGGCTCTCCGTGGCCCAAGGGGAGACATTGTTCCCCCCTCTCTAAAATCTTTATTTTCGGACCAATCACTCTCAAATTTGGCACACTTGTAAAACAACTGAAACTCTACAAAACGCAATCATCAAAATTTCTCATGGTCACCACTTGGGGGCGCTACTGACCATAATATGATGAATATGATGAAATACAGAAAAGGGGAATTTTGTTGTTTTCCTCTTTAATATCCCATTCAAATAATGCATTCAAAAGTGATAAATTTGTCATTAACCATACAAGATGACATATTTTAGATAGAAAATAAGCATTTTTAGTAAAACTTTGCTTGTACATGCAATGATAATGTAGTGCGTATATGCACGTATTACTATGCACTGTTGGTTGTGCCAAAAAATTAAAATAACAAGGTAAAATGATTTTTTTTTGGGGGGGGGGTTCATTCTGGTATACCTTTTTGATGGAATTACAATTTGATACATCAAATCTTGAATGATATAGTAATAAAACATGGAAAATAAAGAAAAATAACAACAAATAGGAATTTTCAATATTGTTTATTGTTTTGGCACCAAAAACAAAGAAAAACGAGAGATTTATTGAATATGTTTTTAGATAGATGAAACATAAGTTTCGTGTCATACATAGGCCAAAAGAAATGGAAAACAAGTGACAGTAACTCGTTTGTGTAGTGAAAAAAATGATAAAAAATGACATACATGACCTTAAAAATTTGGTTGCCATGGCAACACAATTTCACGGATAACCCTAAATTATACACTAAAATGTTTGCCATACAATTTTAGGAAAAGTCACGAAATTTGATTAAATTTCATCAAAAATTGTGAAAGTGGCGAAGGAAAATGTGGTAAGGGGCACATTGAGCCCTCCCTTTGGGCTTTTAATGGTTAAAGCACTAAATAATCATTTTGAAATATAATTTTTTCAAGGCTTCATTTTCAGACCTTATAAAAGACACTGGGAGCTTGGAGGATTATATAGCTCACAATTATTTTAAAAACTTTGGTCATTGTTAGCCTGTGGCTTTAAGGCATGTCTAGCGAATGGACAACGAATGGAAAGGTTTTCGCTAATATTCCCTCCATTGATGGTAATTATGTTAAAAGACTCATACCCAATTCTGAATGCTTGAAATCCTTGTAAACCCGTATGGTAAGTTTTTTTTTTTTTTTTAGATGATAATAAGGAATGTGGGTGTTCAGTTTTTGATTCGATTTCAGACTTTTTCATTTTTAATGCATTGAAAAGTACACCTTTTTCAGTCATGTCAAAGTATTTTTTTCAGATTTTTTCTCTTAGATGCTCTCACATAGCTGCTTCGTTCTCAAACTCTTCAGTGATTCTAATTGATAATATTTTCCGATGTCAATTATGATAATTCACAAACTGGTATTTTGTACTTTGACTTTTTTCTGATCACTTCCCAGTGTTAACTTTACTTAAGGCTACAATAGTGGACTCTGGACATAATAACATTTACACGATAAACAGACAGATAAACGCAAACAGTATGAACGCGTTGAAATTAAAGTTGCCATCTACAAACTAGTCACCTGTTTGTATTAATAATGATGCAAATTATTGCCACGAATATTTCATTACAACTTTTTGTTGTGCATGTAAAGAAAATTTTCAAATTAGTAAACATAAAGTCAAGTTTAGATTTTAAAACCCTTGGATTTCAATTGGTATTCTCTCATCAATCCGAAAAAGTGTAAGCTGTATAAAAGCTTCGTGGAAAAACATTTAATGCAGATAACAAACTAGCATGCAGCCTTTACATAAATAAGACATCCCCCCCCCCCAAAAAAAAACATCTTCTTGAATGTTTACCAAACAAAACAAAGACATAAAATGCAATATGTATTTTACCGGCCAAAAACGAATGAAATATGATATCAAAATGAAATAAAAATGTTTGAATAACAAGAAATTATGCTCGCCAAAAATAAATTCAAATACTTTCAATTCTTACTTTACCAATATATGTCTTATATTATACACTTCTTTACTTTTGAAACCAGCATCTGTTAATAAAGTTATAACGAGTAGTCCCTCTTTAAATCCGTCTTAATCTATTGCTTCAGATGAAATTGACCTTAAAAATGCAAACAAAAATGATATTTTCTTTGCTTAATCGTTAAGCAAGTGTATACGTTAAACAGCAGACCCACCGTTGATTAACACAGTTATGCAAAAGTTGGGGGATGTTATTTTTGCTATCTTTCTAGATATTTTCTAACTCTTCCTAATCCATTACAGCCACGTCATGAATTTACATACTTAAAACTAACATGTTTGTAATTAATCTGGTTCGCAGATTCGTAGTGGTATTGCATATTATTACAGTACAAGTGCAATAGTGTGGGACGAAAAATCCATTTTTTTTTCTCTCTGATCAACTTGGAACTTCGAAGTAAATTTTCTTGGGTATAGACTATTATAATCCTAAAGAATCAGTAAGATCAAACGAATTTTCACCCTGGCAGTTCATTTTCACGAAATTGCCGTATATCTCTGTATTAAGAGCATATATGCCTTAATGTGTTTTTGCCGTACCACTTTCAATTCAGCATTCTATTCTACATGATAAATGTAGCGTTACCTGTACACCATTCCTTTAAATGTACAGTGTTTGCAACATAAGGGCAGTGCCATGGTACAATCTTATGGAAGGGAGTCAAAATGTTAAAACACCCATTAATTTCATGAATTACATTGCAAACCCTTGATTTTCTGATTTTTGAAAAAAAATTCAGGGAGGGGATGCCCCCTCTGCACCCCACAACCCCCGTTGGCGGTAATCGGGGGTACAAGGGGGACCCCCCCCCAGCACGAATTGACAGTCGGGGATATCAAATGCCCCCTCCTCCACGATTTTGGTTTTTATTAAACCGGATACTGTTTTTTTTTTAAGTGGACTTGCGGTGTGATGTTTGGCTTGCGATCTGGCTATTATTTTTTTTTTTTTTTTTGTTTTTTGGGGGGGGGAGGCCAATATGATTTTTGACGTCCTCATGCTGCTCAATTAATTCCAGCATTTATACTGCTTAACAAACCGACGGTTACTTTTAAACTGTTTTTAATGTACATAGTTTCTAGCACATAGAATGCGCAAGGGTAATTTTTGGTGAAAGGGGTTGGCGTGCGAAATGTCCAAAACCTAAATTTCTTGAATAATATTGCGAAACCTAAACTTTCAGATTTTGGGGAAATTTCAGGGGGCAGGTGTCTCAATCCTAGACCCCCCGTAACTACCCCCCCCCCCCTAAAAAAAAAAAAAAAAAAATTCAAATTTTAACATTTATACTTTTTATAAATTATAAACAGAAAATTACCTTTAGACTGCTCCTTTAGATGTAAAATGTTTCTAACAGAACATGGAGGAAATGTTTAGATATCCAGTCTCGGCGTCAGACTCCTTGAGCAATATAAGGACCGGACAAATTAAGCCAACCCATATTGGGCATAATGTATGGGTTGTATAAGGGTGCATCATGACTCCCCCCCCCCCCCGCGCCCTTATCAAACATTTGAATTAAACATACCTAATCTTAAATTGTGCAAAATGAAGAAATGATAAGATTTCCAAATTTAAAGTCAATTAAGTTCGTCTTCTGGTTCTTTCATGACCCTAAATTTTGAATGGATAACCCATAGAACCCATAGGAACAATGCGCGATAGCCATAAGAAAAAAATCAAGAAATGATAAATCGGGATTAACTCATCTGATAAAAACCCACAAATCCAAGATGGCAGCCATTTTGTCCCCCTCCCAAATACACTTTCGGCCATAATTCAGCCATTTTTTTTCATCTTTTAGCTTTATTTTATAACGCTATGTTTTGGGGGTAAGTGAAAGGATTTATGGCGTTGATTTAAGAGTTATAATTTTTTGGTCAAATAATGGGGTTAGTATGAATATTCTCACCAAATAGGGTTCAATGAGCGTGATCTGAAAATTTTGCCCTCCATAGTAAACTCCTATTCGAAATGTAGGCCTGCCACATGGTTATTGTACACTGTTCATATGGGTTATTCAAATTTTAGGGCCAGAGGCACATGTTTAAGATTAGCTACATTAAATTTGGTTGACAAAAGAGGGCCATGATGCTCCCAGATAGAACTCGTACTCGAAAGCTACAATTTGAGTTGGCTCCTCCATGTTGTCTCTATATCGCCCAAGAAGTTACTTAGAAGTGGACATTTAGGATATCCTCCAGGACATGTTAGAACAGGGATGGGGCCATACGGCCGTAAAGGGGTGTGCAGAGGGGGCGTCTACTCCCTGACATATTCCAAAATCAGAAAATCATGGAGGGAGGGGTTGCAATGTAATTCAGGACATTTACTTTTTTTTTTACATATTTGCCCCCCTCCAAGATTTTACCCTGGAACTACCCTTGTGTTGTAATCGCTGTACATCTAAAGGAACGGTATACAGGTATCGCTCTATTAATTATGTAGGATAAATGCTGGACTTGAAAGGTACACACACTTAAAATATCTTTTAAGGCAAAAACACAAGCCCCATATGCTCTAAATACAGAACTATATAGGGCAATTTCATGAAAATTTACTGCCTGGTTGAGACATCGTTTGATCGTACTGATACTTTAGGATAATAATAGTCTATACCCAAGAAACTTTCCCTGAGAGTTCCAAGTCGATGAGAAAAAGAAGGTATGTGCAATCCTATTTCCTCTCATACTATAAAATGTAAAAGTGTAACATGTATATCGCATTATAATTCTTCTCTGCTTAATGTATATCAATGTATTTTGAGGTAATGTAATGTGTATGTAATAATTAGATTGTTTCTGTGAACAGCGTAAACAGACTTTCCACATATTTTCCTGTCTGGACGAATAGATTCAAATTAAAAAAAATCAAATTCATTCAAATGTGTAACTCGTGATCGATACTCACCCCACTTATGAAGCCTTTGGCAGCCATGTCGAATCAAGCTTGGAGTACGCATAATACATGCCCTGAACACTCCCAGCAATAGTAGTACACGCTGCTTCATATGGCCGATTAGCGTTCGGCGTGTCATCCGAGTTGCGATCAGACCGTAACGAAAATCCGTTTGACTAGAAAACAATACAACAGAAAATGTTAAGCCCACAAATGTCCGAGAGTACTTAATAATGCTTTGTGGTAGAGGTTATTGTAGTAAACCTACTCCTTACATAAAATCGACAAAAAATGTTTTCATGGGCGATGAATGAAGTCAGTTTGTGAACGCGATGATAACGATCTTCCCAGTACCGCCGTAATATCCCAATTGTTCTTCGCGAAATCAACGAGATAGGTATGAATTTCAATAACTCGTGTCTCGTATATCTTTTAACACAGTGAAATCTAGCAAATATATTTCCTGTGTCATATTGTTCCGTGATAAGCTTACAATTAACGTGCTTGATTTTTCTTGTGCTCTGTTCCTTTGTGGCCGCCGGTATTTACAAAAGGTGGAAAATTACTTAGGTGTTTGCGCATGCTCAGGTATGACGGTGTTGCCGTTTTAAGGTACGTGTGAATAATTTGGGACATAATATCTACACAGCGCCTTAAAATAACTTAATGAAATTTTGAATGTAGGATTTCAACCAAATGTAATTTGGTCATTAAAAGGGGGGAATGATTGTAATTACGAAAGTGCGTCTTTTCTAAATCTCAATACAAAGTCAACCTTTTTACGCCCAGAGACCACAAAATGAATGTAGGCAATGGGTGGTCCATGAATCTGATTTCTGACGGTATCTTATAAATTTGATGTCTACAGTTTGATCTCGGGTTAAAATAAGTTCCATATAATAACAGCTACTCGCATTTCATTGGAGTGGCGGGGGGGGGCATATCAAATGCCATGTGTAGGGTCTGTCAAAAACTGAGAAGGTTATGCTTTTTTGTGGATAGCATATTTGACCTATTTCACTACTTGTTCTATTTTACTGAGTGCATAGACAGCCTCCCAACCCGTGGCAGCCATACGCTGCATATTGCTGCCAACATGGCGGTAATCTGAGTAAAATGTCAGAAATACATGTTTGATTGAATTTCTGCAATTTCACTATTTTTTGGGGGAGGGGGGTGGGCATGGCGGGGTAGGTACAGAAAATATTTTTATTAGTTCTACAGTCAAAGGCCAACTTGTGGCCCAACATAGAAGAGCCTGATGTACGTTTTAATCTTTAGGGTGCAGGGGGTTAGAGGGACCCTAGAAAGGCCTGATGTGCGTTTTTATCTTTAGGGTGCACGGGGTAAGGGAGACCCACAACGTGGCTGAATCTAATGATATCCCGGGTGGTGTGGACGTTGAAATATTCAAACGGTATCCATAATGGCTGTCTGACACCGTAAGTGGCCATCAGTCCCTTTTCATCCAACTTTTGAATTTTCCAATCCATCCCCACTTTTTAGGGCTCACGGGATCCACTGAAGCCCATGAAACATGTTCGAATTCGTACAAACCCTCCTAATCCAGGATGACATCCATATAGCCTCCATTAACCTAAAGTGGCATTAAACCCCTTATTATGCATCCCAAAGATGTAATATTGTTTTGTATACCCGATAGGAGCCAATAAGATCATAAAAATCAATCAAAATGTTGTCGATTGCTAAAAAAAAAAAAAACAAACAAACAAAATCAACATAACACGCATTCTCCTAAGACTCCAGCACGAGATATGTCGTACTTAATCTCCAACAGATTAGGTCAGCATAACTTTTCACATTATGACTATGATTTCGGTGTCTGGCACTGAGTTTAAAAGATTTCAAGTGTGTTTGGATTACCAATACTGTCATGAAATAAAGCTCAAAAGCTAATTACATATTTAACCAACCAAAATGGTGTCCCATATTAGAAAAGGGACTAACATTGCTTTACGTGTGAGCCGTTTGCTATTTAGTACTAACACCACGTCCCTGTAAACGAGTGCAAACCTCTATCATTGAGTAGCCGTGCAACATAGAATAGACCAAGATGACAATTTACAATTTTCATCAATTTCTGTAATGATCTCATAATTAAATGTGTTTATTTCATGACTGGCAGGATGGCATAATATGATACTGGATATCAGTTTCCAGATAATCAAGTTCTCGAATTGTCATAGTAGTGTTCAATCAGTTACAGTAGAAGTCGCTACTCCTCTTTTACTTCACTATTGAATTGTTTACGTTGTTCTGAACGTTCAGTAGGTATGGGTTTTTCATGCTAATAAACCCTTTAATATGTTCTGCCATAAAAGAAAATTGGTTTTACAGAAAGTTTTCCGGGCAAAACTAGGATTAGGTCCATTTTAGACATTAATTAAGACAATTCGTCGTTGTTTTTACGAACTGTAACTTTTGCTGATTTTGGTGTAATTTTTCGATTTTGAGTTTTTTTATATATTTGAATTAGTTATAGAATAATGCATCTTCCTGCAAAATTTCAGACTCTGACGTTTCATTAAAGAGATATTTTAATATAAAAAAATAAGGAATGTCCGAAAAACGCAAGATGAGATTTTACGAACTGTAATGGGTGATAAGTTTCAGTTCGTAAAATCCGCACTTTGCGTGCGGTCTATCATAGCCATGGTTTTTACGAAGTGTACCCTTCTGCCGTAGTCTCCACAAAGACGTTAAATAGTGGGTCGTTTGATGCCGCAATTCTCCCTTTTCTTCTTCTCTTTTGTCGTAGAATTCATTTGGAGTAAGTATTAGTTTGAATATTTCCTTTACCTCACAATATTTACAAAAATATGCATTAATTTTGTGGATTTATGATGAATTAGCATCAGAATTACTTTCTACGATTTTGTTCAATCCCATATATATTGATCTGTGTTGGTGGTTTTGTAAACTGATGAACGTACAACAGATTGTCCCTTTTGTAAAGCTTGAGTGACTAGGGGTGGGGGAGGAATGGTCGTGGTCAGGTGATGAGAATGTCTCGTGGACGAACAAACCTCCTACCCCCCCCCCCCCGCCGTATCCCTAACGTTAGTACATAGATCTCGATTACTGTACACAAATCAAAGTAACACTAACAGTAACACATCTAACTGTTAAGTTGTTCCTTACCGTGACGGCCCGCATGCATGCTGGTAGCGTGCGGGCTGGCGCAGTGAAGTTGTTACAGCAATTTACATTAGTACATGCATCCTGAGTAGAGGCCAGAGCTGTACGGACATCATACGCCCAACGCTACCCCCCCCCCCCCAGCAATTTGTGTACAATTCAGATTTGTGTTTTTTTTATAGAAATAATGCTACCTAATGCAGGACCCAGGCATAGTATCAAGTCATAGGCTTCTGAAATGTCAAGTCCTTAATTTTCAAATCATGTAATGTTTAGGTCATTGTTAACTAGTCATATTGAGCATTATTTGAGTATGATTTCATTAAAATGGAATTTCAAAGCACATTCGTGTGCCATGACTGTGTTGAAGACTTCGTGCAAAAAGTATAGAGTTGTCCCTACGTGTGAGTATTAGTGAGTACAATAGTTCTAGGTCTAGTTATAAATTACTGATCTACATTCATTTTCACAGTAAGCAGGCAGTAAACTACTAGTCAAATATGGAGTAGATCACCATGAAGGTGTCCCCCTGTGACAGCTTGTTCTATAATTATCACAAAACTAAAATGCTTGTTGGATTTTTTTATTGGTATAAACAAGGCTAGGGCGAGTCAAATTTTGTTGAGTTATTCAGGTTTTAAATTACCAATAAATTTGCAACTGTACTGCCAAAATTCTGCGAATGTCATTACTAGGAAGGAAAACTAGCTGTCCTTCTTTTATGCCCCTCGCTGCCTCTTGCCTAGTTCGCATGCTTGGGCCCGTGGTGGGTTGTCGGTCTACTACGAAGTCTTCTAAAAAGTGAATAGTTATTGTTTCTTGGCAACAACTTTTGTAGTCGAGATACTAGTTGCCCCATGCGTAGTACTAAAAATTTTTGAAGGTGATTAAAATATCGACTGCCTGACTTAATTATTAGGTCAGGGCTAAATAGAAAGAAATGTCAGTGTGGTTGTTATTTAAAAAAAAAGGGTATTACCTACTACTGTGTCTTTAATTCACTGAAAGCACTTATTGTATACTTTTTCTATCTTTCAGGGGCCGTGGAACCGGGGGGGGGGCACTTGCCCCCCAAAATATCTGATAGGCAAAAAATGCCCTTTTTTTCTAGGTGACATGTGCCCTTTTTTGAAGGGACACCTTTTTTTTAAACGACGCATTTTCGTCCTCTAAGATAATTTTCCTTTATTTATTATCTGTTATATATTATAATATATGTTTTTCTTTCCTTTTGCAATTCTTTTTTTTCTTGCCCCTGACGGGGCAGGTCATACAGTACAGAGAAGACATAATTGGGTAACTTGTTAAATGAAGGGGCACATTTTGTGCCTAAAAGGGGCATCTAGTGGCCTCTCATCTTAGTGCCCTCGTGCATGGGTAGCAAAAATTATGCCCTCCCTGCACTGTTTGCCCCACTAACCCCATTACATTTTCAGGCTTTTCTAAATTAAATGTGCCCTCTTTTGGTTTGTACCCAGACTGAGTGAGGTGAAACTTGTTTTTAATATACGTATTTTCTTTGGTTGACAGTGACTTTATTTCATGTATTCATGATTTATTGTATGTATTTTTGCCCCAGATGGGACACATTGTAGAGTAAAGAGAATAAGTGGGTACATTGTTCAACAGAGTGGCACATTATGTGCCTAAAAGGGGCATCTGGCATCTCATATAGTGCCCTCAGGGGTGGCAAAATTGGGCCCTCTCCATCTCTTTTCTTGATAACATGGCCCTATTTTGATGTACTCTTCAAGCGACAAAAACGTGTCTTTCGTGAG
>JZLH01S0102833.1:35195-54092 GCA_001188425.1 Eucidaris tribuloides
TGGCATAAAAATACTATTAAAAATACAAAATTGTCAAGTTTTCGGCGCGCGTCGCGCGCAAAATTCTGTATTATAATTTCCCGCCCAAAGCGCGCCAAAAATTTTGGATTTTTTTTCACTTTTGCCCCCCATCCCAAACATGGATGCCCCTGTTCGTGAGGGAATTCTCTTGTCGTCTTCTTCAATAAAGAAAATCGTTTTAAAAGAGGAGAATGCCCCCTTTTTTGCAACAGAATTTTGCGTGACGTGACTTATTCTGTGCTCATGACTGTATAATTTATGAAGTGTAATTTTGGATCCACTATCGTGCAGATGGAGTGCTGAGTAGTACTTACTTCTCAAAAATGAGACATGCATAATGCTCAGGGTCACACTTCATTAAATAACATGATTATTTTGCCTTCTATTCATTTTGTAATGTTTGCCTAAATTTATTGCAAAAAAACCACAAAAAAAAAATGCTTAAAATGGACATTAGGTAAGAACTGTTAACCCCAAAAGATGAAAGTTTTATGATGAAGGATTTTATTTTTTTTTCCCAAACCGCTGTTTGCTGCTCTCACTCGCCGCGGAATTAGCCTGTACACTCCAAACTTGTATCAGTGTCAAAATACAAGTTAATACATGTATGAAATGATGATCAGTTGGAACATTTTATAGGGGGAAAGTCCATTCCTGTTCTTCGTAACCAAACTACGTGGCTTTCATCATCACTTCTGCCCCCCCCCCCCAAAAAAAAGTGTTTGCTTATCGTTTCCTGTGGATTTGTTTGATCTAGCATGATGCATTATGTTCTTCATCTTTTTAACACTCTATAGGCCTACCAATAACATCAGAGTTGTAGCGCCAGAGTAGACCACAAAGCGAGTTTTACAACTTCAAATTTCCAGATTTTCCAAACCGCTCACTCGCTACGCTCGCTCGCGGAATACACTTCAAGCAAAAACTTAATTTGATGGTGAAAATTTCTGCATACCCACAATGCCCTTTTTGACATATAAGTGCCCCTTTTTGGCTTTGCCCCCCAACCGAAAATACGTTCCGCCGCCGCTGCTATCTTTATCTTATATTTTCTCAGATGTTAAATGAAACAATTTGGTGATAAATTTAAAACTACCAGTGGCGACAGGGTATGTCCACTTACTCCTGCCAACAATGGTAAGTGTTAATCTAAATTTATCATAAGTATTGTTACACATCTTCTTCCCCCCTCCCAAGAAAAATGAAAGTAATTAATAAATAATATAAGCATATTGAAATTGATTTTTCTTTTAAAAAGTGAATAGTTATGAAAGACAGAGTCAATGTAAAATAGAAACAGTTTTTTTTTTGAATATATTTAAGGAGCAATGGGTAAAAAATCAATCAGTGTAGAATTGTATAAATCTTTCGCAGTAAGAAGTACAAATAAATTCACATTTTACTGGGAAAAAATATTGAAGTGAAAAAAAAGTAATCTTGGATAATACAATTTACTGTCAGCTTGAATTCTAGTGGAAAATATGGGGGATTCTTGTACAATGTGTGTCTACACACAGTAGAACAAATTTGTGTGTGTTTGTCGTGCATGACTGTCATTCCCATGCATAACCTTTCAACTCGTCCATACTCTTATGCATACAAAGAAAGAAATCCACCCTCTGCATCAACATTCCCTTTGTCTGTACTTATGGATTATTTCATTTTAACTGTTGAATATTTCATTCTTGTTTATCCACCCTTCTTTTTAGATGTCAAGGAGGTTGTGGTCAAGGGACACAAAGACAAGACATGTCGCCTGTCAAAATAAGTGATGTCAAATGCAGGCACATAAGGGGCTGCCTTGAAGGCCAAGAATGATTAAGGTAATCAAAAAAAATCCAGATAATATATTTTCTCTCAGTGTAAATTTGATTGCAAAGGAAATGAAACATAAACATTTACCTTTAAAAATACGAGCGGAAGGGAAGGGACACAGTGAAAAATGAGGCATAGTATTTAGCTACAGGACATTTGGCTATTAAAATAATTTCACTCATATCATTTCACGTTTTCAATTTGGTTATCTGCTGGGTAATTTGTTAGTAATTTGAATTATTGGATAGTTCAGTTGCCTTTATCACACAAGATCCTCTCATTTTTTAAAGGCAGGACATCTCTTGTGCATGGTTAATAAAATAACATTGTGTTGATACTTTTGTGCATAGAAAAAAATGCATTTCTACATGTAGCGAAGTATCTAGCACTTGGAAAATTACCTTGGTTGGAAATATTTCCAGTCTACGTTCAGACTCTTACAGAGTGTGGGTGTTCATCATGTCTGACGGAATTTATTTATTTATTTATTTATTTATTTTCTCTAGCGCACCTCCGGGGGGGGGGATTTCAGGAAAGGAAGACGGGACTTTTTTTTATTGTCAGCTGATCTGGGACGGGGACCATGCACCAAAAGTAACACCCCCACCCCCTGCAGAAAATGTGACCCAAGAAATTTTGAGGCCCCCCTACCCGCCAAAAAAAAAATAAATAAAGAGTCCTCATCCTCCCCCCAACCGTTCGGGAAAAAAAATGACTTCAGATTTGGAATGAAAATGTTTTCATCACTACGCCTCCTTCTCTCTCTAAGAGTTTACTATCAGATTATGGCCTGGATGAGGAGCAAGGGCGACTTGAAGGTCACAGACTATAAACCGTTTTAGTAATATCAGAAAAAACTTTTAAGGTACACTATTTGGAGACCTTTTAAGGTGCCCAATATGGGAGCAAGCTTGGATTTAAGGCTTTCCAATCAATAACCAACATGATGAATAGTTTCCGTGTATCTGCTGACTCTCAAAACACATAAAAAGAAACTTCACATTGTAGCCCATTTATTGCCTGTTTTATAGCAATTTTACGCGCACGGCGGCCATTTTGGGAGCCATTTTAGGGGTCCATTGTGAATGCCATCTTGGATTTAAGCCTTTCCAATCACCAAGCAACATGCTGAATAGTTTCTGTGTATCTGTTAACCCCCAAAATACAGAAAAAGACACAAACATCACAAATGTAGCCCATTTATTGCGTGTTTTATAGCAAGTTTACTCCCAAGGCGGCCATTTGGGGGCCATTTTAGGGGTCCATTGTGAACGCCATCTTGGATTTAAGGCTATCCAATCACCAAGCAACATGCGGAATAGTTTCTGTGTATCTGTTGACCCCCAAAATACAGAAAAAGACACAAACACCACAAATTTAGGTCATTTATTGCCTATTTTATAACAATTTTATGCCCACGGCGGCAATTTTTGGGGCCATCTTGGGCGCCATCTTGGATTTAAGACTTTCCCATCACCAAAAAAGATTCTAAATAGTTTCTTTGGATCAAAAATTTCGACCACTTATTGCCCGTTTTATGCTGATTTAAGGCCCATGGCGGCTATTTTGGACGCTATCTTGGAAATAGCGACTTTCCTGAATTTTGATTTTCCTAGATTTTTAGTATGTTAATTTGGAGGTCAAACCCTACCCAAAACCGTTGAAAAACCTTTTGTATCAATTTTTGGGGGGTCAAACCCTAAATTTACCCGTCTAGTATATATATATGCATGGGAATAATTAAGTCGTGGGCACGAAATAATATGTCGTGAGCACGAGATAATTATGTCGTGAGCACGAGATAATATGTCGTGAGCACGAGATAATATGTCGTGAGCACGAGATAATATGTCGTGAGCACGAGATAATATCTGGAAAAAAAATAACTTACCATGTCACCTTAGGGGCTCCGTACAAGAACGCCATCGTTAATAAAGTTGTAACTTGGTACAGACATGTAACGTGTCAAGACCTCGGCACACAACTTTTTTGAACGTACTCAGTTGTCCGTGACGTCATCTATGACGTCAAAAGCCAAAAGTTAGACTTAGCCTACATTTCCGATATCCCAAGCCAGCGGGCGACTAAAACAACCAAATTTGGCAAAGGTCAAGTTCAGGTCAAGGGTCAACTTTTGGACCATACCTCGTGCGCGTGCGCGTCGCGACGGGCGCGTAAAATGCAAAATTGCTCCAAATCACTTTTTATTAACAGAACTATACGTTTCAGGTCATTTGGAGCATTTTGGTGCACGCGCGTACGCGCGCGTTTTTTTTTTTTGCACACACCCTTTTCCCGACCAAATACCGTCGTTTTTTCAATAGTTTTGGATGTCTGACTGAATTCTCCGTCAATTAGAACCCTTTGCCGACCAGCAGAACCCAAAAGATTGCTTACAAGTCCAAAAAACTAAAATGCGCGCGCATTGCGCGCGTAGTGAATGGCGGCATTTTAAAATCACTCACAACTCTATAAAATTAACTGTGACCATTACTTTTTATTGCTTATTCTGATATGATGCGTAGATAACCTTTCAGGCATCGCTTTTTATGCCAAAGTGTTGTGACGTCATCTATGACGTCACAAAGAAAAATCGTATTTCGCGCATATTTCATGACTGGAGTCGAGTTACATATCCAAACTTGGTACATAGTAACTTCAGGTCAAAGGTCATCACGTGTGCGTATCATACGCGCGCGGGCGTTGCGACAAACGCGTACGCGCACGTCAATTTTAGATTTAATGTTTGATAGAGAAAGTAAATTTATGAGGGACATATTTCAGCTAGCAGTGATATTTGATATAGATTATTTGCCACATTTTCATTTGATTAAATGATTGGAGCGTTTACGCGGATCACCAATTCGTCTTAGTGTCGAATTAAAGTCTAGTTTATTTTCCTTCTTTGAATTAGGTATTTGGGTATTGTTTCTGTTATTTATTGTTACTTCGCAATTTAACATTGCTTATAATAAGAAGCATAAATTACAAAGCTACAATCCTTGTCTATCTAATCTAACCTCAGTTGAACTTAGGTTGCAAAGTGGGAAACACTCCAATTTTTCTTCGCCATGTGGGTCTTAGTTAATGTCTTCATCATCTCCACCATCTTCTGACTTGTTTGAATTCAAACCCCTGACTCGCACTTGCAGTACAAAGGATGGCAATACAGTTTCTTACGATGACAACTGCAGTTATGTGTGTTGCTTGATTTTCCTGCAACATTGAAATTGCAGAAAATGACTTCACTTAGTTCCTTGGTCCTGCCGGTCTTTGGCAATCTCTGGAAATGTGATTTTATTTTTTTTCTCCCAACCAAACCTTCTCAGATCGAGTCTAGGTGACTCTTTTTTATCAAGTATGATTGCGTGATGGACCCTCATAATATATAGAGAGAGATTTGCGTGTGTTTGCCGCAAAGCCACGATTGTGAAGGCAGACATAGTATTTGAGATGGAGAATTGGCGTGGGGATGTATTGTCAGTTATTTGTACATGCATATTAATCCAAAGAGTCTCCAACTACTTGGTTGACACTTTCCGATCATTTGTATGGAAAAAAATGCAAGCCTTTAACCCTAAAAAATCCTGTTGAATTGGAATTTTGAGGGACGCGACACTGCCTCAGGTGAACCTGGAGCCAGTCACTCAAATCTGATATCGGCCGCGGAAAAGCTTTTCATCTGTACATTGTACAACCTTTCTGCATTATCTATGGCAGAATCACGGTACCAGTTATACTAACGTCAACGTTAAAACCCCCATGCAGCAACGGCTTTGCCGCCAATACGTGCAATCCCTCACTTTATATTTTAAGGGACCATAATGCAGTCATGCTAGCAACCAGCGAATAAAAAAAAATGCACCTAGACTCGATCTCAGCGGTTTCGGTTAGGAGATGAATGAGATACCAGTTCCAAAGACTGCAAACGTACCTGCGGGATCGCAGGTACTTATTGATGTCATTTCCTGCAATTGCAATGGTACAGGAAAGGCCTACGACACACACATTTGCAATTGTCATCATGAGGGAGTATCTAGCTCCATGTGAACTGTTGCAATCCAAACAAGTCATAAGATGGTGGAGATGATAAAGACATTTACAAAGAGTCACAAGACGAAGAAGAATCGGAGTGAATTCTACTTTACAACAACCTTCAGTTGAGCTTCGATTGAATAAGCAAGTATTGCAACTTTGTAATTCATTACCTATGCATCTGAATACAAGCACCGTTAGATTGCAAAGTACCAATTAACTCTTTACACGCTGAATTAATTCTGAGAGGATAAAAATGACGATTGTTATTTTAATTTTTCTTTAATCTTACTTTCCTTATTGACCCATTGATACTGGTAGCTATTCTATAGATGTTGCATGAGAATCATGGACATTTGTTGGCCTTTCTAGTACAAATGTAACAGAGAAGGGGGGGAAAAAGAAAGTGAACAACTTCCTAGTTAGTCATCTTACAGTTGACCCTGAGACCATTCTCACTATTTTCAAGATGAACAATAAAAACATAAAAACTAGTCATTATGCTAAGATGCTTAAAATGGAATATGCCATAAAACTGCCGAAGGGTGCCAAGATGGCAAAAGCTACCCATCTTGAACACGAATCAACTAAAAACGTTCTAGTTCATGCAAATGGTCCATGGTACCGTCTACCAGGAGCGATCCAAAGGATTAGGAGAACAAAGTGCGAGGCCTCTCCCGTGAAATTTCAAAATACAGAAAATCAGGCTTTTTCGCAGTTTAATGAATGATTTTTTCAGACATTATCGCCCCCCCCCCCCGAGTTTTTGCGCGACGTATGATATTATTTTGGCGCCTCCTTTGCTACATGAAATTAGACAAACTGACAGGCAGCATCCAAAAGGTGAAAAAACAACAATAAAAAGGTCAACCAAATTAAAATTACACATGTAAGTAAAAGATGCAGCATTATGCAAAAACATACAGTTACAAACATCTACATAAACCAAGACGGGACAGTAAAATGCATAATTAACTTACAGTAAGTTAAAAAAAAAAATGAATACACAACCAAAATATGATACACTACACTACAGTCAGAGTCTACAGTTAAATTATAGTAATTTATGAGTAAGTGCTTATATTTAATATAGAATAGATTCAAAATTTTAGACTTACGAATTTCCTACGGTAAACTTTTCAAAACTACAGGACCTTGATATGAAATGGATTTGTATAAAAGCATCGTTCTTAGTTTGGGCATATGGAAATTTGCAGCATTCTTGGTGGCATACGAATGCATATTGTTATTTAGCGTAAAATGTTTCAGAAGGGAGGTGGGTAAAAAGTTTTCATGACATAAAAAAGATAAAAATTCCTACTTCATATTGAATCACTTAATAAATATTTACAATCTTTAGAATGGAAAAAAATGGATGCAGTGTGTGCTAAAAATGTAGAATGATAAACGATACGTATTGCACGCTTTTGTCGTTTAAAAATTCAACTTAACCATACATATGTTCCACATTAAAGAAAGTGAGAAATAATTGAATTAAACAGCATTTCCCAAATAAGTGTTAAGTGCATGGGCGTAAATGAGGGGGGGGGGGTGATCGATGAAATTACCAAATTTGGGGGACACCCTCAAATCGAGGGCTATTTCTTGAAAAGGGTCACCTTCAACGTGCAAAATATACCGCTATATGTAAACATTGGCATCTAGCTTTTATTGTGATTACATTTTAGACCTTTCATGTAATGTGTTTCTCGATTTGTTGCTGTAATATAAAAGCAGTAAATACCATAGCATTACATTTTGCAGTTTGGTTTTTATGGCCTGCATGTATATCAACATGCGAGCGAGCGAAGCGAGCGAGAAAAACTTTAGGACCTTTGAGACTGCTTGATGCCCAATAACATCTTATAAAAGGGAAAAATGTCTCAGATTCAGAGACTGAAAAGACCTTCAAACATAATATATTAAATATTAATGCTAGCGAGAGCAGTGAGCGAGCCTTAGAAATTAAAGTAAGTTTCTCTAAGTCATTTCAAATTCGGGGCACAAATAAAAGAGAAAAAAGGGGGGCATTTTAAGAACCAGTATCACTTAACAAAAGGCGGTAGCTGCAGTTAAATTACAACGGGTGCCTCTAGAATGTGAAAAGGCCATTGCCATTGGAGAAAGGAAATAATTTAAGCGGTTTCCTGAGAAGTAAAAAGGGCCGTGTGAATACCCAAATTCCTGGAATACTGGGAAAACTATCCCTCCCCTCCCCCCTCACACACACCACGTGGTTTTGCATAATCCTAAAAAAAAAACTTTAAAGAGCTTTTAAAATTCTCAACAAGAAAATCAAAAAAAGTGGGGGGATATATCCCCCATTCCCCGGGGTTTACGCCAGTGGTTAGGTGAATTTCAGGTGTGTAAAGTATGATAATGTTTTCAGACACTTTACTGTAGATGATAATTTGTTATCAATTTTTACACTTAAAAAAAACACGAATGATGACACACGTGTAATTTCAGAACCTGTAAATCTTTTATTGAATTTCTTATTCACTGTGGTCCATGATGTCTGGAATGGCAAAGGGGTTTCTCCTGAAACTGTCTCTTAAACCTGACCGTTCCCAGGATCTGGTTTAAGGCAACAGTCATTTTTATAACCAAACCCAACAAGCCAACTGAAGATCCGAAGAACTATCGTTCCATTTCACTCCTTTGCGTTCCATACAAGCTCCTAAAAAACTCTTCCTAGCCCGGTTGGAACCTGTTATCGACCTTCAGTTACCTGATGAGCAAGCTGGTTCCGTCGTGGTAGGGGTACTGTCCATCAGATCGTCAACCTACTGATGATATTGGGACAGCTCTTTTAAGTGTCTCGAGGCGGACGTGATCCTGGTGGACCTCATGGCAGCATATGATACAATATGACATCAGGGCCTTACTTTGTATACATATCATCCGTGACTGCCATCTTGTGCGATTCATCTGCAATTTCATCTACAACCGCAGTTTCATCCTTAAGACAAGTGATGGACAGGTCAGTCGAATGCGCCGACTCACAAATAGAGTCCCCAAGGCTCAGGTTCAGGCTCCAACTCTATTTAACATCTTTATCAGCGATCTCCCTCCTCATCATCAGCCAAATATGCAAGCAGAGAGAGACGACCTCGCCCTTCTGTACTCCGACAGTAGATGGAAGACTATCTTCAGACATGGATGCTCTCGCTGCGTACCTGAGAACTGGAGACTCACGCTGAGTGCCGCATATCCACTGCAACACGCAACACCCTTCACCCTTAATACAACGGGGGCCTATCGCCAGCTTACAGTCAAGCTTGACGGTTCAATGCTCCCTTGGAAGACTACTCCAACATACCTTGGGGTGCAATTAGACAGATAACTCACCTTCAAACAACGCATCGAGGCCCTGCGTGGTAAAGTGGCATCAAGAACTAATCTCTAAAGTCGTGTGGCTGGTTCTTCCTGGAGAGCTCATACAAGTACTCTACGAACAGGCCCCCGCGCACTCGCCTATAGTGCTGCAGAATATGCTGTCCCAGCATGGTGTAGGAGTACTCATACTAAAAAAAATAGACACCATCCTCAATGACATGATGAGATTAGTGACTGAATGCCTACTACCAAATCCAGTGAAATATCGTCCTGTCCTCTCCGGATCGCTCCTCCAACCCCACATGTCAACCCTCGTCAATAAATCAGTACCAGACATCTCTCACCTTCTGCATGCCCGCATTGTAACAGCTCAAAATCTTAGCCGCCAACGCGTCTACGATCTCGTCGGCCTTTCAGCCGCCAAACAGCGTAACTCCTAGACTCCGACTTCAATCTTATGGAGTAATGCACACATGTTTGGTAAGAGACGGCAAAACCTGCGCGACGTAGGATCCTCCCTGGAACGAAAACCCCACCAGGAGGAGATCTTACACACAAAGAGTGGGTCACTCTGAACTGTCTTCGTACTGGAGTCGGCCGTTTCAATGCCAGCATGTATCACTAGGGTCTTCGACCTTCAGCAGCATACCTATGTGGTGCTTCTCATACGCAAGAAGAAGATCAATACTAATATTTTTGTTTGTAAACATTATAAAATGAGTTTTGGTCACATAAATAGATAATTTGTTCCAAAAAACCAATTAAACAGTTTAATTAATTCATTAGTCAAAATTATTTGTAACATGTCACAATCTTTATGGACCATAAACCAGTATCATAATGCAGGAAAGTGTGAATCTTAACCCGTTGGAGACTAAGTACGAGTTAACTCATGTTGAGGTCTTTGGAAAATGCATGTTATCGTGAAATCAAATCGTCTTCAAGGGGTTAAAATCTCAGAAGTATTGCACAATTCATGTACACATATAATAGATAATAGAGGTCCAAAAATGGACCCTTGGGGCACTCCACATTTCAATGACTGAGATGAAGATTGTGTATCATTAATAGTTACAAAATATGACCTAATTCGAAAATAACTCTTGAATAAATGTAGGTTGACCACATATAATTGTAATTTATGTAATAAAATATGGTTCAACGTGCCAAATGCCGTGCGTAAGTGTAAAATACGGCTATCATATTTCAGTATCGAGTGCATGAATTACTTTTAAGGTAAAATTATTAGAGCATGGGATATGGAGTGTCCCTGCCGGAAAGCATATTGGTTTCGTTATAAACTGTTGCACTTGTTTATAAAATATAAGACACGGTCATATATGCACCCCCCCCCCCTAAAAAAAAAACAACAACAACAAAAACCTTGGAAGAATGACAAGACTAATATTGGGCAATAATTCGGTACTATTAGTAGTGATCCACTTTTAAGAAAAGGAATAAGACGTGCCACCTTTAATTTATTAGGAAACATGCCAGAGTTCAGACTTTTTTTAATATTAAATAAACTCCTGAAAAGGTTTGAAAATCTGAGTTTGATGGATTATTTATCCCTTCTTAATGATTATTTTATTTTCTTTAAAATAATACCCTACTTGTTTCATCGGGGAAAAGGCAGTATTTAGAAATGTGGGATAAAATGTAAATTGAAAAGCTGCAAACTGACCGGTGGCCATAAAGTGTCAATAAAGAACATGTTTTTTTATGCAGTTATGTCTTCTGTTTTCAGCTGGTCAAACATTAATGTCCATTTCAAATGGAGTCACCGCCACTACAAATGTTCATGAATTTGAAATTAAAGCCTTTGTAAAATGACCCAAATTCGGTAAGTCACCCAATTTCTTATTTCCATGTTGATGAGTGAATTTTCCAATGTCTTTTGATTATTTTGCATTGCAACACATACCTTATCCGTGTCCGGACAGTTACCCCGTGGACAATTCCCCCCCCGGACAATCTACCACCCGACAATTCCTCCCCGAGGACAATTCCCCCCTAGGAAATTCCCCCCTAGACAACTACCGACCCGACAGGACAAACTACCCCGAGACAAATTCCCCTAGGACAATTCCCCCTAGGACAACTACCCGCCCCAGGGACAACATACCCCGGAGGACAATTCCCCGCGTAGGACAATTTCCGCGACCCTAGGACAATACTCCCCCAGGACAACTACCACGGAGGACAATTCCCCCGCTAGGACAATAAACCCCCCGGACAACTACCCCCTAGGACAACTGACCCCCAGGACACATTGTCGCCTCCTAGACAACTACCCCCCGGAACAATTCAGCGCCAGGACAACTACCGCCCAGACAATTTCCCCCCTAGGACAACTACCCACTCGACAACTACCCCCAGGACAACTACCCGGAGGACAATTCCCCTAGACAATTCCCCGCCTAGGACAACTACCCCCGAGGACAATTCGCCCCTAGACAACTACCCCTGGACAACTACCCACCTAGGACAACTACCCAGGACAATTCCCCCTAGGACAACTACCCGCCCCACCGACAATTCCCCAATGGACAACTACCCCAGGACCAACTGACCCGAGGCCCTCCGGACAACTAACCCCCTAGGACAACTAGCCGCCGACCAATTCTCCCAGGACAAGAACCCAAAACAAACAATAATTAGACACTTTGTTGTTCCCCAGGACTTAGCCCCCAAAACAATAATACTATTATTACACTCCTGTTTTTTCAGGCTTTACAACGTCTTATATGTAACTACAAATAGAGTATTAAAAATAGTCATTATCATAATCAAGATACGGTGGGTTATTGAAAATATGATACTAAAAAGTGTAAATTCTTACTTTGATTAATGATGAATTAATCGTAATATATAAAGATTAAAATAAATAAAATCTTTCTTTCTTGTAACTTATTTCTACCAAATTTGTGACCCCTCGCACGTTCATATTAGGTCCCTTCTATTTCCGCCCCTACAAAATTAAGGTCCCTGCTCCTTTTCAATACCATTTGAAAACTGAAATAAAGAAAACAGGGGAGGGAGAACAGTTTCCATGACGTGGTTTCGACAAGTTGCATAATATTATCGTAATAACATGTATGCAGGAAGTCTTGAGACGGCTTTACCATAAAACACTGCATGCACTGGCAAATCTGCCGGCTAAATTTCAGTCAAACCGTGCAAAACGAGAGTTGATTCTCAGACACGTTCAGAGCTCGTCGTACAGCTTCGATAAGCTTGTGCTTTCGAGACCTAACCAGCGCGACAATAATGGCAGTTCGTGATAGCGGCCCCCCCATTCTACCGGCAGGACAGGTCTATTTTTATAGGCAGAATAATCAGAGCACGTTCGAAGAGTCCTTGAAGTTTTGTTTTATTTATTCTATATTTTGTTGTTGTTTAAGTCCTTTATTGAGTTTCAAGATTCATAGATGCAAGCAGACAATCGATAAGACAAATTACAATAATTACACAATGAAAAAAGGCAGTGTATAAAAATACATAAATCTAGTATATCCCTAAAATATTCAAAGACTTTTTATAAGAGGGCCCAGAAACATAAAATAACGGAACCCTGATCGACAGGAAAAAAAGACGAATGTACGTGGCATTCTCAATACAAAACAGAAGTGAGAAACAAACAATGAGAGCAGACCCGACTAACGGCGCGATCCGCCCGAGACGCACACACAAAACAAAATCGACACACAAACAAAAACATAACACGCACACATTACTATGCTACACCACCCACACACGCCAGCCCACACATACACAACACAACACACCACACACACACACAACCACACACAACACACGTCCAGCACAAACCCATCACACAAACACAGCATACAACTAACAAACAACACTCCACACTTCACGGAAGGATAGCCCCGCCACCCAACAAACGGCATTGTGAACTCAGAATCCTTTGATCATCGCCGCTGGCCAAATATTCAATGCAGGGAAAGGAGTTCGCCCGAAAAAAACCGAGAACAAAATAGGATACCTCACGCAAAGACATCGGTACGATACCTTTGAAGTTCCACTTGTGTAAAAATCTACTACCGCTTTCGTATGCAAACATAATGATATGACGTGATTTTGTGCAGATGAGGCCATACGAACACACATGGACCTTAACAGCCGCGCCCTCCAAGGGGCAACTCAAATAAATATTTTTACGGGTGGCCCCGCGCCCCACCACAGGGTGGCGCCTCACTAAATCCTGGAATGGGGGTCTAGGTAGATTCAGAAAGCATAAAATTTACAGTCTTCGGAGCTAAGGAGCCCAAATTGGAGTATACGGTTGCGGCACAAATTGTCGCGGCGTCACAAATTGATCGGCCGTGTCTACAATCTGTGACGGGCGACAATTTGTCGCCGCAAGGTTTGTTTAACAAATCGCACAGATTGTCGCGGCACATTTTGTGACGCTCTTGCTGATCTCCAATTTTTGCCTCATACTGCGACAATTTGTGCGCATGAAAATAAAACTAGCGCACAGATTGTAGCCAGCCGTCACAAAAATTGTCGCCAATCACTAAATATGTGTGTGTCTGTTGCGTGTTGTGTATCTATGTGTCAGTTCTGTGTTGCTTTTGTGTCTTACTTACGGTGTGTATGTGTGTTTTGTGTTCTGCATATGTGTCTGTGTGTAATGTCAGTGTCTTGGTAATTTGTTCTTTGTGTGTATGTGTCTGAATGTTTGTCTGTGTGTTGTATGTGTCTGGTTGTCTGTTCGTGTGTCTGTGTGTTGGTGTTTGTTTGTATGTGTTGCTGTGCTTTATTTTTTTTTTTTTTTTTTTTTTTTTTTTTTTTTTTTTGTTTTTTTTTTTTTTTTTTGTTTGTATGTCTGTGTGTCTGTTGTTTGTCCTATGTGTTGTGTGATTGTATCTTTCTGTTGTGCCTGGAAGTGAGTATTGCATGTCTGTGTTGTGTGTCCTGTATTATCTGTTCTGTTTGTGTTGAAATTGTGTCTGTGTGTCCGTGTGTGTCAGTCTGTGTGTACCTGTATGTGTATGGTTTGTGTTCTGTGTGTTTTTCTGTGTGTCTGTGTGTCTCTGGTGCGTGTTTGTATTAATGTGTGTGCTTACTGTGTGTCTGTTTTTTGTGTATGTGTGTGAGTTGGTATTGATGTGGTGTCGGAAAGGAGGCATGTACAAGTGTATGTGTTATTTTGATGTCTATAAGTGTCTGTGTAAGCTTGTGTGTTGGTTGTGAGTGTCAGGCAGACACGCAGACATACAAACATCAAATGACATACATAAAGAACAGACATATACAAAACACACAAAAACATTAAGCCACACAAATAGACACAAACAGAGACGCTACGTACAGACCTATCATACAGACCAAACATACCATCCACACAAACATAACATATACACACATACAGGACACACACGACCACAAGAATAGCATACAGACACACAAACAGACGCATACATACACACAAGACACACAATACAAACACACAAAAGCACGTACAGACACCATCAATCACATCAACAACCGCAGAACAACACAATACACACACATACATACAAGAGACACACAGATTCAAACAGAAACACAGAATATATACACACACTCAATGTAGACGAGCACATAGAACAAAAAGAAACATACCAAACAGACACACACACACCTGACACAGACATATCCTCACAGACACATAACAATAAAACATCACAACAGCGCAGACACAAGAACATACACTACTCGTCAGACGCAACAGATACAAACAGACACACAGACATACACACACAGACCACACACAAACAAACACACAGACACATCAGACACAACACACCTACCTACATACAAACAGACACACGAACAGAGACAGATACAACTTAACACACGAGACACAAACAGACACATACCAGACAAAACAGAAATAATGCAGACACGTACACTAACCACACAGACCACACACTAGACACAGCCCAGATACATGACACGCAGACACATACAGTCGCACAAACACAAGAAACAGACACCTGACAAACACGCAAGCACATAAAAAGTCGCTACAGACACACATACAGACTCACAGACACATCACAAAACACATAAACAGACACACAGAACACAAACAGACACATAGATATCATCAGCCAGACACATAGATACACACAAACACACATACCAAACACACATACCCAATAAACAACATTGGATCACAGACACTACAACAGACATACACAGACAGCAATACAGACAAACACACACCAGACACCAACACACAAAAGACCATAACAGACTAGAACACATACAGACACATAGATAGGGTCCATGCGCGACACAGACACATAAGGACGCTGTGAACAGGCACATGCAGACACACGGACAGACAAAATAACAGAACCCCGAACAGACCATACAGACACACAAACAGCCACATCAGACACAAACGCTACACATACCAGATATCACACAGACAAACACACGGACACAAACACACAATCAGACAAACAGATATCACAAACAGACACATGCTAACACAACACGACACATCCTAAACACACACACACACAACACACCACAATCTACACACACACAACACACATAACCCACAGAGTGATACCGCCACAAACAAAATAATTTATGGCGGCAACATCCTTTGAATATGGCTGGCGGACATTTGTGCCGTCACTCCGTGGCACGAAATTGTCGCGGCGACCATTTGTGACGCGGCGACAATTGTGCCGCGCAAACATAGGGTACTGAGGAGGGGCGTCGATCCGTGTTTTGGGATGGGGGGGGGGGGGAACAAAGTGAAAAACTGCCAACAAATTTCGCGCCAAATTGCTGTAGGCTCGCCACAGAGATTTTGCGAGCGAACGCGTCGAAAAACTTACAATTGGCCGTTGTAGTATGCATTTTAATTCAAATTCAAATTCAAATTTTTAACCTTTAACAGCTATTCATAAAAAAAATACATTTTAACGGGCAACATTACATAAAGTGAAATAAATATAAAAAACATATCACAAAACACAGGGTATAAAATATAACGAGAGTGTAAGAGGGTGAACAGAAAGGAGGAACTCCTTTGTATAAGCGCTACACCGAAAAACATAAATATTGCATGTTCATAAAAATATATAAATGACAAGAAATACTACACGGTAAAAAACAACAGAACAAGAACAACAACATAATCCTAATTTTTCACAATATTTAATCAACTGTATCTTGCTCATAAGGAATGTTTGTATTGTATTTAAAACGTGAAGTGATTTACTTGATAAATCAGGGGTTATATTTTGCCGTATTTTGGTCCGCTTTAAAAACCAATGAATTTCTCATGCATGTATTCTCTAATTTTGGATGGCTGGTAATTACTAGCGCATTTCTGGGTATGTAATTATGAAATTCTGTGTTGAGAACTTTGAGAGTAAACATTTGATAAAAATGCCGGAAGTTTCCAGAAAAACACAGAAACATAAAAAACAGCAATATGAAAATTTCCCATTTAATATTTTTAATGCATGAAATAAAGGCTTGGAATTCGGGTCATACTAAATACGAAATGAGTAATAATAGCGCATTGTTTTCTTTTGGAGTAATAATCTGTCTATATCATTTTTGGCTCGAATTATATCCAGCAAATATATTACAGATAATTTAAAAATACGGTGTTATCAGAGTATGATATAACAATCCGGGGTAGTTCCGGCGGGTTAAGTTTGTCCTAGGGGAATTTGTCCGGGTAGTTGTCCTTAGGGGGGAATCTGTCCCTAGGGGAATGTCCTGGGTGTATCGCGGGGGTAAGTTTGTGTTCAGGGGGAATTGTCCGGCGGGGTAGTTGTCCAGGGGGAATTGTCCATAGGGGAATCTGCCCTGGAGGTAGTTGTCGGGGGTAGTTTCCTAGGGTTGAATGTCCGGGGGTAGTTCCTGGGGGTAGTTTGCCTAGGGGGGGAGTTGTCCTAGGGGGAAATTGTCGCTGGGGTAGTTGTCCTCGCAGGTATTTTGTCCGTCAGGGGGGGATTGTCCTGGGGGAGTTGTCCTCCGGGAATTGTCGCTAGGGGGAATTGTCCTGGGGTAGTTTCGGCGGTGGGGTATTGTACCTAGGGGAATTGTCCCAGGGTAGTTTGTCCACGAGGGTATTTGTCGCGGGGGGTAGTTGTCGCTAGGGGGATGGTCGGCTGGGGTAGTTTGTCCTGGGGGGTATTGTCCTAGGGGGGAATTGTCCTAGGGGGAGATTGTCCGGGGTAGTTGTCCTGCGGGTATTGTCTAGGGGGAATTGTCTAGGGGGAATTTCCTGGGGGTAGTTGTCCTGCGGGGACTAGTTGTCCTAGGGGGAATTGTCCTACGGGGGGAATTGTCTCCGGGCGAAAAATTTCCGGTGGTAGTCTGTGCGGCGGGGGGTAGTTGTCCAGGGTAGTTTTCCTAGAACCACAATTATCATCGATCATGGATCAAACAAACCGTTTTGCCACAACAAGCAAGCAAACAAAACCCCCAAAACGTATGGACCTATTGACGTATAATATATTTTTCTTAGACTGAAAGCTTATTAGCGCTCTACGTAATACCCAAGCATTAAGGCCCCGCCCATCCGTTGACAATTTTCACCCTCGAAATAGCGAACTATTGGCTATAAAACAATGGCGGCCGAATCTCGTGGACGCAAAATACGTCATGGGGTAATTACCGTATTTGGTAAAGTAATCCTTTATTTGGAAACATGGGTTAAAATGACTGGCTGAATCGATAGAAATTTTCATGACCCTAGACTTCCACTTCGTGTTGCAGCGCACAAAAAATAATTGTCTCGGCGAACAGCTAGTTCACTGGATGTCAAAAGTTAATATTTGCGCCATATTTTGCATCTCTCTCAGCTGTTCAAAAGGCATTTATTTGGAATGCATGGGAATCTGACTGTTAGTGACAGTAGGTGCTTCATTTTACGGTAAGTTGAATGTAACACATCATCATTTTCGTATTTTCAGATAAAATCATTTGCTCCAGCGCTCAAGCGCAAGCGGAGTTTTGTGCACGTACTGTGGTGTAGCTTGGTATTTACGTGTGATTAGTACGGGCATGTGATCGTACCAGTGTAATTCTAACTTAATCTAAACGTAGTAACTTAAACACGTTAGCGTTGGTAGAGTTTAATTTCTATAACGCTATTGACTTCACACATGTCACCGGACAACAGTAGATCTAATTTAAGACGAATTAAATTGTCCCCATTGTAATTAAATACCCGCTGTTTTCATCGCTTAAGTCGTTTAGATTGTACACCCCTTCTCCACATGTCCGAAGACCTAGCCTATGGGCAAGCCACAGTACGGCACATGTCGTGCAGGGCCGTCACGCGGATAAGGCGCGCAGTAATGTAGGCCGCACCGACCCGAACGCTGCCAACTTCGTGCAGCGGCTCGTAAGGCAGATGCAATCAAGCTGTGGTGACAGTGTTGTTAAATTCGTGTTGATCTGCAGTTTTACATGTCGCGAGGTCCAGTCATTTGACATTATTACTATTCCAGCAGTAAATATAAGTCCATGCATGCACTGATCAATGCAAATTGATGAAATCATAGTTTAAAAGTTTGTTGCATGCATTTCCCCACCCCCCCCACCTCCCCCCCCGAAAAAATAATAGAAGAAACAAAACCACACACAGCAAATTATTCGAAACCGTACTGATGAAGAAAATATTTAATTATG
>JZLH01S0102840.1:0-10088 GCA_001188425.1 Eucidaris tribuloides
CTTGAGCTTTAAAGTCATTTACATATCATAATTATATCTACACTCTTGAAGTGAAATATTACAACAGAGAATGTGTAAGTCAGTGTCCCAACTAACCCAACACCACGAATGTTATATAAGTCACTTAATGTAAATACACGACAACTGAAAATGTATGATTAGTATACAAAAAATGAGTATCATCAGATTTGTTTAAACAGTGTATGTTTTAAAAAATTAACGATATCGTGTCATTCTTTTTATTTAGGTTTTTCTTAATCCCCAAATACTTTTACAGTCGACATTTTTTGTGGCTGTAGAAATTTCTACTTGTTAACGGTATTGTGATAGGTCACATACTATCTTCATAGTGACGTGTTTTTTGACATTTGAGCTGCCCAATGTGTAACGGGTTCTCGCCTTTTTTTTAAATCAAATTTTCGACCATCATCTTCCCTCGTCCCTCCCTATTTGCCTAACATTTTATGGGTGGATGTCTGGTGTTTGTAAGGGGAATATTCCAATGCAACTGCATTTCAGCGTGTAAAGGCCACCGCACACTACACGATCGGGTACGATCCGACTTTGGCAATATATCGCAGTAGCATTAAATATCTAGCATTTCATGAAATAAATCTGATTTGATTCGGGCGCTTAACGATAATATAAATTCTTAAAATAAAATTGTTGGTACGTTGTCAGCCTTGAACCCGGAGTAAGGACCAAATTACTTGCAAATCGTAAACAATCGTAGGATTCCTTTGACGTCACTACGATTCGGAGCCGATTTGGCTATTTCTCGGACGACAGAGCTCGAAAAGGGGCCATACTTTCGAATTTTCTGTTCGTATGAATATTCAGAACCTTAATAAACAAATTGTGATGTCTTGAAATATTTATATCAAATACTATTCAGTTTTTCTTCCGAAATCGGATCGTAGACTGATCGTGTAGTTTGACGTGGGCTTAAGAAATTTTGGAGGAATAAAAAGGTTCGTAGGTCCAAACACAGGCTTCTCCACCTCCAGAAAACATATACCTTAGAAAGTAAAGAAATGAGAAATACAAATACACAAACGCAAACGCTCATTTTGCAAGGTCTTCATCACCCCCCTCACTATAGCATCCCTCATCGATGTGGATGATGTTATTTTTCATTGATTACATCATGGAACTAGTGGTTATCGCCGGGCCATGAGATTTGGTTGCCCACGTGCTGTCCCGCACCCGTCTGTTGATACGTCGCTTGAGGGCGTCCTTAACCTGAGAACAAAGACACGTCAGTATGTCAGTCAGAATCAACCGAATTAAAGACGCCGTTCTTAAAGGCATTGGCTAACATGTACCACAGTTAAAAAAAAAATGAGCTACATAATCCTCCATGCTCCAAGTGTCTTTGATAAGGTCTTAAAATAAAGCCCTAAAAAATTGTATTTCAAACTGTTTATTTAGTGCTTCAAAAAAGTGAAAATCGTAAGTTGACCGGATTCACGTGCCCATTTCCTCCCATAGACTTACTGTGTGTGGATCTAGGCCATTATTTACTCGCCCCGAATATTAATTGTTTATTCATTCATATTTTGCCAGTGGAAGCATAAATTTCCAAACTTTTGTATTCTAGGATGTTTATTGTCCATTTGAACATTACTATGTAGCTTAGATATCAAAGTTTGACATTTGAAGGTCCACAATGTTAGCCTATCACGTTAGCAAAAACGCTAAAACAATAGGTAATTCATAAATTTATCTGACACAAAGATTTGGGGCTGAAAAAAATGTTTCTATGACAAAGACAGTGTTAAAAATTAAATTTTACACAGCTCCTGATAAAGACTTTGAATTTGAACCGTTGAAGTAGTCTCACTGCCGGAATGCCGCGTTTACACTATGTTCCCGGTGGCCACGGCAACCACGTTTCAGGCCACCGTGGACAAAGCGATATGGACGTGAGACCACGCGGAAAGACCCGCTACGGATCACCTCCAAGTGCTGTACGGCCTATAACGCACTGTCGAGTTTTACTGCGTTCCCCTCGTTTTCCTACGGCCTACTAGGTTTCTCATCCTCACCGGGACTACCGTGGCAAATTTTTTGACGGTTAAAAAATCTGGCCCGGCATCCACGGCAACACGGACTGTCGCATTTGCCCAGCCCGTCCTCCCGTGTGGTCTCAGGTCCATGGCCTGAAATGTGGTGCTGTGGCCGCCGGGAACATAGTGTAAACGCGGCAGAAGGGATTTGTTTTAACGCCAGAATGAAAATATATATGTTATAAAGTTCCTGGGACTGGCTCATACACCCTTCCTTATCCAAAGTGTCCCACGATAAGATTGTTTAAAATCTTATGTGACGTTTTCCGTTTCCCTTTTGGAAGAGTATAAGCAGAAAAGAAGTGCACGATATTCCAGTCACTGAAACGTTTCTGCTGATTTGTAATGAAATGGCATCCACACACTTATTTATTGTAGTAACCAACGATTTTTATCATAGCCTCAGAGACAACGTCATGTATTTAAGCTATAGCTTGATATTCCTTCCAAAATATGAAGAAAGAAAATTTTAATTTAATTTACGAGCCAGGTGTCATTTTTTAGACTTTACACCTGAATTGCCAACAACAGCCTAAAATGATGTATTATGGAAACTTGTAAAAAGCGTGTTACTGCAATAGTTTAATACTCACGTCTGGAACTTGAATGCAGTGGAATATGAAGATACAGATTCCCTGTAAAATAGAAAAAAAATAGAATAAAAACAGTAAACTCGGTTGCTTAGATAAATCAGTTATGAATCTGACCGTATACTACTCGAAAATTGATACTGAATATTCGCAAGAAATGGATTCTTCGCAACTCGTGTGTATTAATTATGACGGATGTGTATACACAATTTGTATTTTTACAATGTGTTGTATTTTCAAGAGAAAGTGGATTATTTGTTTAATACTTACAGTTAATTTGCAATGAATTGACCTACGATTTATGATCAAGGTAAGGAAAATTTCTTTGTACGTTAACTCATGCTGACAGTTCGTGACCTGGTGACTGCTATAACTGATCTTTACGTTTTACAGTTAGCAGCGAGTTGATACACAATTGATAGGGGTTTACGATCAAGGAATTTGATTTAATCAATCCACCTGGTCCAACCTGGTCTTCTTGAGCCTTCAATCTTCCCCCGAAGGTAAGAAAAATGCATCTACTGAAATACGATATTATTCCATTAATTGCTCAAATACTTAATGTTCTCAATCTATACATACCTGTAGACTGAAGGCCACGATGAACAGATACTGAAAAATGATGACGAAATCCGATTTACTCAGACTGGTAATAGTCCCAAACACCCACGTTAGCCCTAAGATGGGTAACAGGATCATTAAGGCACGGAGTGTTGCTCTGGAGAACAAAAATATGTGAGAAAGGGTCAACATTCAAATGTAAGATGGCGGATCATTGGACTCAAGTAGAGTGTGGTGTGACGTCACACTTATAAACTCTGAACAAATAAAAATAAAATGACTACACTGATCATATTATAAAAAAATAAAGTTTGAGAAAAAAAGAGGAAATAATGTTTCACTTAATAATTTCCGACCGAAAAAATTAAAACCATAAAAAACATTGAAAAATAAAAAGTTATTAGTCATTTCATATTGATTTATTAAACATATCAGATGAATTAAATTGAGTAATGAACGTAGTGAAATTAAACATAAGAATTTATTTATTTGTAGTCATTAATCATTTATTCAGCTATGAAAAGCGCAATTGCAAATAGCTATGCAGTGAAAAATACACACATTGGCATTGCAGACTGTTTTAGGATTTGTGTATTCTGTGAGTTCTTCTTCATCCACATGTAACAACATGTATTCACTTACCGAATTTTGTCCAAGTCATTCTTTTGGGCATTTGCCTTGAGCGATAAGAAAGACCTCAGGACGAACCAGATAATCACGGTATTGAACTAAGAAACACAAACACGAACATAAAAACAATATCTATCATTGGTGCCGTACTGATAATATCAGGGCGTCATATTACACTGTCCATGCCCGCAGAAATCATTGTTACCAGGGGCGCAAATCCCCCCCCCCCACGATTTTGAAGGTGGGGGACACAATATCAAATGTCCCCCCACAAAATTTCATATGTGCCTAAGTTTGAGTGTGTGAAAGTGGTTTTAGTAGTAATTTTGGCGAAAAAAAAATCTGGCAGGTCCAGATAGGGTATTGGTCGGGCGAGTTTTCGGCGACAGGCGTGACAGCAAAAATTTTGGAGGTTGGATTTGGAGAAAGAAATTTTTCGTCCGGCGACTGGCGTGACCGGAGAAAATTTTGACCTGGGATTTGGCCGCGGAACATGTGATGTCCCCCTCACATTTCAAAATGGATTTGCGCCACTGATTGTTACTAAAAAAAACCACCTACCACTGGGTAATACTCAAAATATTGTAATCACTCAATACATGGCTTTTATAACTGAAAACGAAATAAACAATAAAATGAATCTTTATACCCTATTTTATCTTTATATTAAACGTGATAATCGTGGTATGAGATAAATACACAACTAATTTTGACACGATATTGTCTATATTAATTGGCATTTTTAAATAAATTAACATTGTATTTTTTTCGCGGCCAAGACACCTCTTCATAATTGTTTATTATAATTATAATTTTCTTACTTTTGGTAAGGGAGTCCCAGAATGCATTTTCTTATCCACTCTGTTCCTAATACCTGCAACAGTTTACAATAAATATTTCAGTAGACACTTTGCACGGCACTGATGAAGTTTTGAATTGGGTGCCGTTACAACCCACATGCACAAGTGGACCATTATTGAATAGGAGTAGAGAACCATTCACTGCCGGAAAGAACACAATGTCGTCACAGTGTGTTCACACAGTGATCACAGTGTCACCCTGTGAAAATGGGCCAAATCCACAGAGTGGCTTGAAAAACACAGGGTTGTCACAGTGTGGCCGCTAAGAGCACACAGTGATCATAGTGTCACACTGTGCAGATGGGCCAAATTCACATAGTGCCACATTGTGTTCACAGTCTTGCCACAATGTAAACACACTGGGGACAACATTGTGCTTTTTCCGGTAGGGATGTGTGACGAAATGTTCTCACCAACTCGACGGCGGCCACGCAGCCCACGAACACGTAAATCGTATTGTCTTCCGGCCGCAACCAGCAACTGAATATTGGGAGTAAAATAAGATGAGATTGAACTTTAAAGGTTCGTGACATGATTGGGATCACTTGAAAATGCCCCAAGAACCAAATGAGTTGAAAGATATACCAACTATACACCGGCTGAAGTGGATCTCCCAGCTAAAAGGATTTGTCTTAATTGTTTACCTAAGGAGAATCAAGCACGGACATTAACTCTATCGGGGCACGATAAAAATAGGACCCATAGAGAACCACACAGCAGGTTTGTCTGCCACCAGGGATATTGACATTAGTTATCCTAGAATGAGTCAACGTTTGACTACTAAATTTTCTCAGGAAAATCCTTGCATAGTTAATTTGATTCTAGAGTACTTTCAGCCCACGTTGAGGACTACCCCCAATCATGTCATTTATCTTTAAACTGAGCGTCGTTGATTTATTGATTTGTCGATATTCCTGTGGTTATTCAAGTGTTATCAGACTTAATATGTGACCCTTTACCACGATTTTCTGATAAAGTCGCACAAGCAAAAGGTGAGAAAAGTGCAAAAAAATTATTATTTTGAGATGAAGTATAAAAGTGAAGAGCCCTATAAAATCAAAAGTTTATGACCTTCGCATGTTGCAAAAGTCTGAATATTTATATTTTTCACCCATAAGTATGTTTCTTTTTATGTTTGTGTTTCAGAAGATGTGCGACGTTATCCGGGTATCGTTTCGACAGGTCACATATACTTAGCAATGAAAGCACTAGTAAACTGGGATTCATGTGGCATTGAACTCTTATTATGTTTTATACCACATCTTGGTTTTCCACAATTAATTATAAACATTACGTTTAAGACGACATTTGTGTTAAAATTTCACACAGGAACTGGCCTTTAATATATATAAAATGTGTAAACGGCTTTTCGGAAGTCAATAATAAGCATTATAGGGATTTGTGTCAATCTCCAAGAGAAGCATAATTCTGGAAAATTAGACAAAATCAACTTAAATATTTTATGAAGTATGGTATTTTACTGCAACGCCAAACAGTAGAAAATGACGTCCTTCTAAATATGGTTTAAAATGTTGCGAGTTTAAAACTGATCGATCAGGTCACGTCAGGTCAGGTTTCCTTGAGGATCTCCTACCGGTATCCTGGTAACCAATACAGGAAGGGCATACGGCTGTAAAATTCCGTTCCACAAAAAGCTTCATACCAATAAGGTGATTCCGACCACGACCATAAACGGGGAAAAACCCGGATTTAAAACTCTGGATATTACTACTACTACTACTACGACTACTACTACCCTGACTACTACTACGACTACTACTACTACGACGACTACTACTACGACTACTACTACTACTAGTACTACTAGTACTACTACTACTACTACGACTACTACGACTACTACTAGTACTACTACGACTACTACTACTACTACGACTACTACTACTACTGCTACTACTTCTACAATCAACAGATGTCACTATGTCGACCTAAATGGTTCTTATGACTTACTAGGAGCCTGTTCCATACCCATCGCGAAGAACCGCGAAAGATGTACCAACCACAAAAGCAGAGCCCCCTGGTAACAAGAAGAACAAACAAACAAGAAATGTAAGACCCCCAATTCACAAGTTCAGAAAAAAAAATGTGAACCGTCACCACGATACCCTGATAAAGTCGCACAACGGAAAGGTGAAAAAGTGCCAAATATCTTAAATTATGATATAAAGTATGAAAGTGAAGAGTCCTCAAAAAAAAAAATATATATATATATTACCTCCATGTGTTGCTAAAAGTTTTTTTTTATATTCATAAGGTTCGCCCAAAATAGTTTTCTAAGTGTATGTTTCATAAGATGTGCCACTTTGTCAGGGTATCGTAGTAACAGGTCACAATATCATCGTTTGTCTTGGACATGCCGTGAGTGTAAACGAGATGAATGTAAGAATTATAAACAAATGGTTATTTTCACAGAAGATAACAATTTATCACGCAAAGAATATGAAATCAACATCAACAGCCCGGGGGTGAGGGGGGGGGGGCACTGTCATTACAAGATGTACACCATGCGCGTGTATGGACTTTCAAATGGACCATAAACGAGTAATTGTCTGTCGATCTCAGAATACCCTAAACAAGTATTCAAGTCTTAAAAGATACCCTAAACAAGTACTAAACTTGTCTCAAGTCTGAAAAGATACCCTTTTCCCTGATTTTGCCGATTTTGATACCCTTTTCGATGTACGCGCGTACATCGCCCGACCGTGAAAAACAACCCTTTTAACCTGTTGCCTCCGAGATTCTGAAAATCCCTTAGAGTTAACATAGGGCACATCGGGTTCCCGCAGCCAACGGGTTAACTCGTTTTTTTCACACGCGCATGGTGTGCACCTTGTAATGACAGTGCCCCCCCCCCCCCGGAACAACAGCAACTGCAATTAACGACTACAACTCCTACTATTTTATTTCACTGCTTCTACTGCAATATTCCCTCTTGTATTATCCATTTTGTCATTGTGTTAACGGACCTTTGAAAGAAATCTCACCCCACAGGGTAAAAGGCGCTTAGAATGCAATTACTGTTACCATAGTGACAACTAAATCTTCCTTACCCCACGCAATGAGTACCAGACGGCTGATCTTCAAGGGCGAGAAACCGACGGATGTAGTGCGATAGATGAAGACGCCCTCTATCATGGTCCAGGCGAGAACCACGGTGAAGATGTAATGAAGGACAACGGACACACTCTTGCAAACAATCTTTAAAGGACAGAACGAAAATTACAATAGTGTCAGTTAAACGTTAAAGATATTGGCTAACATTTACCACAGTTAAAAAAATCTGAGCCGCATGATTGTCTAAAAGGAAGCCCTGAAAAGTGTATTTCAAAGATTATCTTTAGTGCTTTAAAAAATGTGAAAATTCGTCAAGTTGACCAGATTAACGTTGCCATTTCCGCACCTAGCTTACTGATCGTACTACACCTAGGTTAATAAAACTCGCCCGAGTTTTACTGTTTATTCATGTAATCAACTTGGCATTTGCATGTAACTATACAACTTTGCTATTCTAGGGTGTTTATTTAGTCCCTTGACACATACTATGTAGCTCAGATATCAAAGTTTGACAGTTTTTTAAATTGAAGCTCCACAATGTTAGCCTATCACTTTGATTTAAATTATCTTACTGTAATATGAACCCTCACGAACAAAACTTGATCGAATTAATCTTATTCCCAAACTCCGGATTTGTTTATGTACTAGCTCATTTTAATTAATTAATTAATTGATTAATTAATTTTTTTAATTTATATGTATTTATTTATCAAAACATATTTAACCATGATTGCTTGATCAGCAATAACTGATGTACAACACGGCACGAGCTCCGAATATACGAATTGGTGTAGAAAGGTAATGACCATTTTTTATAACTTTTGGAAGGAAATTTGGATACATGAATGGAAATGTCTTTGATAAATGTAGCGATTAATTATTTTATTACAAATCATAATTTCATGTAATGTCATTTACACGTGATTCTGTCTTCTTTACCTTAGTTCACCAAGCCACTGCGAGTACCATCATTATACCACTACCACTGCAACCATTACCACCACCACCACCACCACTGCTACAATCATCACATTAACCATACATGGTGACATCATCCTAACCATAACTCTACACCACCATAACCATCATGGTTACCTTACATGCTCACATCATCTTAACGCTGCATCACCACTACCAACTTCTTATGCTTACCATTACTACAACAGCCAATACCACTGTCAGCACCACCACCACCACCATCAACAACCAACCACAACAGCACCAACTATATTATCACCATCATAATCGTTCTTTGAATAACGATTACTGCACCATATTGTCACCACTACTCGAAATTATCATGAGTGAGATTAAAGGTCAATAACATGATTATTTAGAAAAAAAACTTGAAAATGCCTCTAGAAGCAAATGAGTTCGGACATGTACCAATGTATAACACTACCTGGAATGTAAACTTGCCTGGAACGATTTGTCTTGAGTTTGTTTACTCAAGGAGAACCAAGCATGAACATACTAGTATTGAAATAAATCCCATAGGAAGCTACACAACAACTTTGCCAGTAATAACGAATACTGATGATGACCATTTGACCACCAAATATTCACAACAAACTCCTTGCACAATTTACTTGATTCTAAAATAATTTTACACCCAAGTTGAAGATTACGTACAATCAAGCTATTTACTTTTGATGCATTTCACAAGGGAGATAAATGCAATATGAACTATGCTTTTAAATACAATAAGTAAAATGTAAGCAAAGGGGAAATGACGGAACCGGAAAAAGTATCCAATTTAAGACAAAATGACATCAATATCAAGACTAAAATTTCAGGTTACTTCTGTGAAAATGTCCTCTTTAATTGAAAAATTATTACTTAATTTTCTATAACGATCAAATTTGTTGTTAAACTTTTCATGATTTGAATTTTCACAAGGGCCATGCTAACGTTAATTAAATATGATAAATGAACATATGTTTCTCATCAAGTAAACACAATATTCAAGACTGACCCTTACATTACACTCTAGCCAGTGGAAAAAAAAACGCAATCTATCTTTCATTTGGGTCTGATTCATGTCCAACTTCCCCCAATTATGTCACTGCCTTTTAATCTGTTGATTAGGCCTTATACTGTATACATGGTATACCGTACATGAATGTTTGAGCTAAAAAATGACATATACTTTCATTTTTCTATTTTTTTTTACATGTTTGTTACTAGGAAACCTTTGCAGAGGAACGACATGCACTTCCAAATGATTGTTTCTCTGTCATTTTTTGTATAAACAATATAACACGGAATCCATATTCTACATCGGTTTTGCAATACCAAGCCAC
>JZLH01S0102840.1:15103-29005 GCA_001188425.1 Eucidaris tribuloides
TAATCTTTTGGAAATAATCCCGAATAATCTTCATAAAATATACCTTTAAAATATTCATTTACCATGCTCAAAATCACGTCTTTACTATGCGTATTTTCAAAAAGTTCCCACACCCTCCCCCGCTCGGTCGCTTCGCTCCCTCGCATGTTTCCGTCAGCCCCCTCGTAGCCCCCCTACAAATTTTTGCTCTAGAACCGCGCCTGGAACAGAACCGAAGTTAGCCAAATCAATTAATCAAACCAAAACATCCTACCTCTTTACGTGCAACGATTACACATCAATCTGTGTTGATGTGAGTCAGAATGAAGATGATTCATCGACAACAGCCAGTGAAATACAGACATTTTTTTATTATATTATCAGAGAATAAAATGTAACAAGCATGATGCGGTACTACTTACCCGGTCACGAAATACAGTGCAACGGCTAAAACGAGGGCTGTAATGGACAGCGCCCCCAGTGCCTTGGACATGATACTTTGTACTGTGGCGTGGATTCCTTCAGGGGGCTATTGAAATGAACACAGATTGATCAAAACAAAATCAAGGTCGATAGAACAATAACAAACCATTGTTTATCATGACAACCAAAGTGTTCTACAAGGGCGTTCCTAAACATCCGGTTCAATTTTTCTGAAATATTAACATATTAGTTTTTTCATCATTCCCATTTTTTCTTCTTCTCCTCCTCCTTTTTTTTCCTTTTTCTTCTGTTTCTTCTTCTGCTTCTTATAGTAATAGTCGAAATATTGTAAACCAATGTTAACTACTCAAAACAGGTCTAGAAAGCAGCAAACTAATGGATGGAACAGCGAAATCATACCACAACTGTAGAAATTAACCTGTTGGGGGGGGGGGCACTGCCATTACAAGGTGTACACCATGCGCGTGTAAAAAAAAAAAAAAAAAAAAAAAAAACGCGTAAAAGGGGTTGTTTTTTACGTTCGGGTGGTACGTGTACGCGCATACAGTGACAATTGTATAAAAATCGTGAAAATCAGGGGGGAGGGGGAGGCATACTTTTAATAGAATGTTTACTTTAAAAGGGAAGGTTTTCAGACTAGAATACTTGTTTACGGTATATTCAACAGAAGGCTTACTTTGAAAGGGTATCTTTTCAGATTACTTGTTCAGGGTCCATTTTGAAAGTCCACACACGCGCATGGTGTACACCTTGTAATGACAGAGGTTCCCCGTGAAATTAACTTAGTGAAACCAAGAACGAAACACGTTACCTTGACGGACAGGAGAACAGCGAAACTGGTAAGATGATTACATCTGCATCTCACCAGTGAATCGTTTTGATACTGGACCGTACAGCCTTCCGATGACCAGATACCCAAACAAACAAATTTTCACTAAATAACCGAAATAGGTATCAAACAAACAAATTAAAACAGTTCTAGAGAAAATGAAACAAGAAACACAGTCCAAGGAAAAATTGGCATCAGGTAACCTAAATACTTTTGCATTTTGATCAAATCTATAAATGCATATCTATATGATACATCCGATGACCAGATACCTTCACTAAATAACCGAAATAGGTATCAAACAAACAAATTAAAACAGTTCTAGAGAAAATGAAACAAGAAACACAGTCCAAGGAAAAATTGGACATCAGGTAACCTAAATACTTTTGCATTTTGATCAAATCTATAAATGCATATCTATATGATACATCCGATGACCAGATACCTTCACTAAATAACCGAAATAGGTATCAAACATACAAATTGGAACAGTTCTAGAGAAAATGAACACAAGGAACACAGTCTATGGAAGAATTGAACGTCAGGTAACCGAAATATTTTTGCATTTTGATCAAATCTATAAATGCATATCTATATATCTTCTTCTTCCTGGTAAGTGGCCGCAATCAACCTGATGATTAATATTATGTCACTTTCGGCACGAACGTTGACATTGTACAATGCAGATTTTCTTTTTATTTCTATTTCGTTTGGTTTGCGAGTTGTTTCCATATACCCCCTCCATATAATTTATACCATAACCATAAGAAACTAAAGGAGTGAGAACGCATGATCAAAGCTACTCTAGACTGAAAATAACCTGAAATTAAACTAGAAGAGTGTGACAAATCTGTCCCCGCTGGTAATCGAACTGTGGGCGCTGTCTTAATAAGCCAATGCATTAACCACTAGGACATCGTATGGAGACGCTCGTTGTTTTAACAAACACATGTAACAGACCGGCCAATAGTTTATTTCAAGTTATTTCAGATATCGCATTATATAGCATGTGACATTAACCTTTAATCAATTCCTGCTAATAGTATGAGTAAGAAATGATAAGAAATGAGTTTCTTATCTAACCTTTCGTTTGCCAGAAAAGAACAGTACAGATCATCGTAGGCTTTATCCTGACAGGGGTGAACAAAGTAAAAACAAAAGTTAATAAAAGAGTCTTATCATCGATAATGGCGTTGTTTGAAAAAAAAAACACTGAAATCAAATTACAAAATTAGACTACAAAATCCTAGCTAAATATGCTATTAAACATTCTGGAATTTCAATTCACAAAAAATGTCTGATTGTAATATCTGAGTTACATAGTAACGTTTGAATATATAATACCAAAGTTTGAAAATTAACACTGCCACTGGCAGGATGAATAGATATAAACGATGGACATCATACGTGATTTATCATAGTGTTTTCATAATGGTAAGTGCATAGTCCGAATACGTTTAACCTGGGTATTCATAGATCTTCACTTTCTAAATCATTAAATGATTGCTTTGATGTACATTTTCCAGGTATTTATTTCGAGACCGTATCAGACACACTTATAGCATAAGGTATTATGTAGCCGCGATGATTGTTAAATTATGCATTTTAAGACGGTATCAAGAACAGTGATCAGAGGAGGCGGCCGCCCCTGAAATAAAAAAAAAACCCTGAAAATCATGAGTTTTTCGCAGTGTAATTTATGAAATTGAAGTCTTTGTCCCAGTATTTTGCACACTCCAGAAGATTTTTACACTTGCACCGCCTCTGATCAGGATCATGGGTAGTTCCATGATATCGTATGTACTTATCTAAAAATGATATTTATCTATCGATCAAGCATTTGATCTGTGCCATCTCTCTCTCTCTCTCTCTCTCTCGATCAATTATCAGATGTTCGCACATAAATATACCTGCAAATCCACGGTGAAGTCGATTTCGATATAATCGGTCGATGAATTGAGTTGTACTGTATCGCCATCGTCGTCGACGTCGTCGACCTCGACAACAATGAGTTGACTGCCGATGTTGAGGTGATTCCCAGACGGGTCAATGGTATCTTGCTGCACGTTGACATGACCACCCACCGCTTCGGTTTTGTCACGAGACACGAACTTCACTTGAACTTTAAAACAAGCAGAAATGAAAGTAACTATATAAATTATATGATTTACAGTATGTAACTTACACATGATAAACCAATAATAACAGCTCTCAACACATCAGCATGATAAGAAGAAGAATGCAAATAACCAACAACTCACACTACACCTTGGTGTGCTACGACCGCTATATTCTGATATTTCATTTTATACAACCACTATTACCATACCACTACTATCCTAACACTATTAATGGTAAGACTACTCTTACTACTCTTACCTACTACTACTACTACTACTACTACTACTACTACTACTACTACTACTATTACAACTACTACTGTTACAACAACACAACTACTACTACACTACTACTACTACTACTACTACTACTACTACAACTACTACTGTTACAACAACACAACTACTACTACTACTACAACTACTACTGTTACAACAACACAACTACTACTACTACTACTACTACTACTACTACTACTACTACTATTACTACTACTACTACTACTTCTACTACTACTACTTCACTATGACATTGTTGCATGATACTATATCTGATTTCTATTTTATAATGCTCCCATGAATAAAAATACCCATTTTTTGTCTCTCTCTCTCTCAATTAACAGTCAGACGTACATGTATATGAATATGGATGACCTTTAATCCTATTTTAAGTGGGCTATTTCAGACCAGGTTTTTCGGGGGGGGGGGGCAATTTGACTCCCGCCGCAAATCGCGCGATTGCCACAAAAATTGCACATATCAGATGTACAAGATTGATTATTTTGCAAAGAAAAATAATGATTTTTTGTTTTAAATAATGTAAATAAGAGAAGAAAATTATGTTTTTGCCTACAAATCAACCTAATTTTAGGTGAAAATATTCTTTCTGACATTTCGAACAATCTTTAAAGGCCCTGTCACACTATAGCGTTTAAAGCCAACGTGTGCCCAACGTACATGTTTTTCGTCGCAAAATTTGGCAAAGTCCAAACACGCTCAAGCACGTTCAAATTCCGGGCTTAAAACGGCGTATAAAGACGAATGGGCAACGAATGAGGAACTAATGTGATCGTATATCTAGCGTCCCACGTGACGAATTACAGCACGTGTGCAGCGTCTATCAAACGGATGCCGAGCGTACACAACGACTGACCAGCGAATGTCCGACGTATGAGTAGCTACTGCCTAACGCTTACATGGCGACATGTCTTGACTGGTCAAAAAACGTCCATTATCTGTATATTCAGACATCAAAAGTAAGTTCACTTCGGTTCAATTTATTTGTTTTTTCGATCATATAAAACAATAAGCGAAAACAAAATATAATGTAATAGTGAAAGCAAAAATATCAATGAAAAAATATAGGGAGACCACAGAAAAGATGTCAATTGGAACACTGTTATAAATTGTACCAATTTTTTTTATAATTTAAGTATGGGATTGATGTTCAATGTGTTAAACCGAAAAAAATCATGGGTGAGAGAGAGAACTCGGTATGGAGAAGTTACATATTCTTAGTACTTTCTTTCAAATCTTTTGAAATGGTTCGGATTTGGTTGTTTATGTATCCGTATTCGTATTGATGAATAACCAACAATTATTGAAAACGGACGTTCTAAACATTTTCAGTCACATATCAGCGTTTAGCGCCAACGTGTGGCTAACGTGTTCAAAAATGTGGTTGCACGTTCATGTACGTTGTCAGTCGTTAGTGTCACGCTTGATATGCGTTGTATTCGTTAGCTGTTATTTCAGTGGTCGTCGTAATTCGTTGGAGAACGCTGATTATTTTGAACATGTTCAAAATTTTGAGCGTGCTGATCAGCACGCTATTTATTCGTCAAGTATTCGCTGTTTGAACGATCCGCACGTTGGGTGTTCGTTTCGTAATCGCCCACTGTTCGTCCAAACAACGTCCACCCTCATCTGAAGATATGACATAACGAATGCTCAACGCATATATAGCGTCAGTTTAACGACAAGTTAACGAATATACAGCGAAATTCAACTTTTATCCAAAGTTCTCTAGGCGTCCTTCTGACGATATTGACGCGATAGTCTACCGTTACAGTACAGTGTGTGCACAGAGCACGGAGCGTGTAAGGAGCGTTTTCTTCTGACGTCACAGCTCCCGTGATACCAGTGGATCCTGTATCATTTCTGTTTGTTTCTTACAAAATGGAAAAAGCACAGAGACTCCGACTTCAGTATATTTTGGTCATTCATCAGTATAAATGTGACATTAACCATCATCATCATCGATCGTCTGTAGACGGAGTAGAAGACGCACTTAAAGCAACACGGTTTTCCCAGAGTACTCTATCTAGCATCAATTTAGGAATTTTAGTTAGTTCCAGACCGATATCTTGTGAAATGGTGTCTAGAAAAGTCAATGATTTCCTACCTCTTTTGTAGTATTGAGAACATATAATCTCTATGTACAGAGTCAAATACTTTTAATTAGTCGATAAATACTGTTGCAAATGATAAATTTCGTTCTTTTATTCCTTCAAAGACTCGACAAACAGCTTAGAATTTGGGCAATTGTAGATCTTTTTTCCCTGAGACCACTTTGATTCCAACGGAGCGCATTGGGTCAATATGAGGTTGTAGTCTGTTTGTAGATCTTGGCCCCAATGCAGGCAAGGCTGATTCCACTGTAGTTAGCTGCATGGATCAAACAGATCTACCCTTTTTTCAGTATGGGAATAATATCACTTTTTGTCCATTGGCTTGATTTCCATATTTCTAGTGCTATTATCCAAGCCCACAGCTCTGCCAGGTTTGGCTTGTTTGAGAGCTGCATCTAATTCTTCCAATGTAAATGCTTCATCTTCGTCTTATTCTGGGTTAATAGTGATTCCTTAATAGAGGCGGCTGGCCCTTTACCTGGTTCTGAAAGTGTTGTAGCCAGGCGGAGTTTCTCTCTTCCGGTGATTCGCGAGGTGGAACTATTCTAGTTTTTTTTTCGTCCAGTGATTTCATTGATGATCTCTCAAGCTTCTGAATGCTTGTTTCAGTAAGAGGTGTGTTTGACCCGAGATATTTTCTCCTCATGCATTAGTCTTTCCTCAGAAACGTAAACTTCCTTCAGCTTTTCAAGACAAGTGGTAGGATTGTTGAATTTGTTAGTTACTCGTTGTAGGTTCAGTCTTTGCAGCTTGCACTACTGGGGAATAGTAGGCGTGGCTGGCAGAGTCCGACCGGGCTTTCTTGATAGGATATCTTTCGCTGTTCTGATGCAGGTTTCAGAGAGTTGGTTACATTTTATCCTGTTCTGGAATCTCCTCAAATTCATATTGTTATGGGTTAAAACGGTTTGTGACTGTATACTGCTCTCTGAGTAACGAATTCTTGAGTTTGTGGAAGTTCAAGGGGCAGTGTTTACTTTTGCGTCTCTTACGAGTACGCAAGCTGAGTTGTACTCTGACCGACACTATTCTGTGGTCTCAATCAACAGTTTAGAAAGTATTGCATGCTTCAGCGTTGTGGACTGAGTTACCCCACTTCTTTCTGATAAGGATGAAATCAATCTGAGCCTTGGTGGAATCAGGGTACTGGAAGGTCCACATCTTACGGGAAGGTTTCCTGAAACAGGTGTTACGAAACATGAACCAGCTTGCCATCACCCAATACCTTCAAGGCAGGGGCGGCGACACAGGGGAGGCAGAAGGAGCGGCCGCCCCTAAAATTGTCAAGACTCGGAAAATCATAGGGGTTGTCATGAAGTTTTAGCCTTTTGACATTTTCGCTCCTATTGGTTTTCGCCCTCCCTTGATTTTACTCTGGCGCCGCCCCTGATTCAAGATAGTAGAAGATGGAGTAGGGAACATCGTGGCATGTTGATATGGACCAGATTATGGTCTGTATGACCAGCTTCTCATAGAGCTTCGTCGTGAGGACTCCAGATAAGGTGGTCAACAGCAACCTTTAAATGTCAATTGTATGCATTAAATTTGCATTTATGATGAAATTGGTCTATTAATTTCCGCTTTCCTATGCTTTCCTACGTGTCCGAGCGCAGACTCAGCAGTAGAGAGATATTACCATGATTACGTCATACCCAACCAATGGTAATTGACCAATCACAGTGCCTGATATCAGCTTGTCGATTTTGGTGATTATGCAACCAGAAATGTGTTAGATTTTGCTGGATCTCCATCCATGCACACCAATCTGCTTGATTAATTTTATATTTTCCTTCATATTATTCGCTTCATTCAAGTCACCTTTGTTGGGCTATTCTAGTTCAAAAATTGAAAATTATGCATAACTTTACATCGAATTGTTCTGATATTCCTACACAAAAGGTGAAAACGTGATCTTCTGTAATTAAATTCATATAATTCGGAAAATTCAGACCTTTACAGTTGAGATGCAAAAACTTGATTCATTATTTTGCAATCAAGGCGAAGTATCGCAGATTAAAAATTAATCCTCACACGGCACAATAGGTCACTTCGTTGTGTATTCGTTAGCCTTTCGTTCAACTGACGCTATGTGAGGTTGTGTGCGTTGAGCATACGTTATAGCAACGCATCAGATGGAGTTTGCGTGTTATGGACGAACGGTGGACGATTAAGAAACGAATACCCAACGTGCAGGACGTTCAAACAGCGAATACTCAACGTTTACATGGCGTACCGGTCAGCACGTTGCTGCACGCTCAAAATTTAGAACATGTCCAAACTAAAAAATTGGCACCATCGCTCTTCAGCGAACCCCGACGACCCTCGGACGAACAGCTAACGAACAAAACGCATGTCAAGCGTGTTACCAACGACTGACAACGTGCACGAACGTTCACACGAATTTTCGAACACGTTGGGCACACGTTGGCTTTAAACGCTATAGTGTGACAGGGCCTTTAACCCGTTGCCTCCGAGATTCTGAAAATCCCATAGACTTAACACAGGGCACATCCGGTTCCCGTAGCCAACGGGTTAAAAAGAATGTCGTATCAGAATTATTTGTTTATCTTATCGGTTGTTGTTTTTTTGAGGAAATTCATCTGTGACACTGTTGCAACCAGAAACAACATAAAATCAATCAATTTGAATGAGTAAAAGCAGCAATACAATTTGCATTGATTTTGTACAGGAATTCACGTTTTGGAGCAATTTTGGGGCTGACACGCATGTATAAAAAGTTGCGAAGCGTCATAACGATACGTTCGATTTTCGCGAAAATGATCTCAAAAGATGCACGAGAATTGAAAGTAAAGTCATCGAGCGATGTGGTCAAAATACTTTGCACGGCGGAATAGTCGAAATTCGTGGGGGGGGGGGGGTGGGAGGGTCAATAGGGTTAAACAGTATCATCAATCCATTATTATGACGTCATACGTACCAGTGCGGGATCCGAGGGAAGGAGCGTTAAGAATGACTGAAGCGCCGCAGCTCGTATCTCCGAATACCTCATCACTGATCTGTGACGTCATCACATTCTTCTCGCAGTCTGTATGAATAGATTCATGGGGTATAATTATGGCTGAAATTAGGCAGATGGTAACAAATATAACTTCTAAACTAAGCTCATAAACTAGTCGTAACTAGAGCAATTCGGCTGCGCGCAGCCGATGGGGTATGCCTCCGCACCCCCGTTCAATTCCAAACTTTGAATGCATGGTGCATCGTAACCTTTGACCATTCAACTTTGAAATTCCATTTATGCCCTATAATACATACTTCACCAAAATTACATCAATATCCGATAGCTGTTCTCAAGTTATCGTGGTAAAGATATTAAATATGGGTCCTCGTGACCTTTGATCCTTTAACCCCAAAATATGATCAGTTCATTGGTACCTTATAACACTTACATGTACTTCACCCCAGTTACATCAATATCCGATAAGCCGGCCTCATGTTATCGTGGTAAAGACACGAAGTATGGAGCCTTGAGACCTTTGAACTTTGACTATTTAACCCTGAAATCTGATTGTTTCATTGGCACCTTATAATACATACTTCACCCAAGTTACATGACAATCCGATCAGCTGCTCTCAAGTTATCGCGGTAACGAGCCCGAATCAGACATATTTTAGGCCTGGTGACCTTTGACCTTTGACCTTTCAGGTCCAAAATCTAATCAGTTTATTGGTGCCTTATATTACATACTTCACCCAAGTTACATGACAATCCGACTAGCCGCTCTCAAGTAATTGCGATAACGAGCCCGAATCAGATATATTTTAGGCCGGTGACCTTTGACCTTTGACCTTTTGAACTTCCAAAATCTAAACAGTTCATTCGGTGGCTCATAATACATACTTTCACCCAAGTTACCCATGAATCAACTCACTCCTTTCTCAAGTTTATCGCAAGTAACGAGCTCCCGAATCAGAACCATATTTTTAGGCCCGGTGACCTTTGACCTCCGAAATCTATCAGTTCATTGGGTGGCTCATAATACAACTTCACCAAGTACATGAAAATCCAACCTGACTGTCTCAAGTTATGCGGGTAACGAGCCCAATTCAAACATACTTTATGGCCGGTGACCTTTGACCTCTTGACTCTTTCAGGTCCAAAATCTATCAGTTTATTGGTGCCTTATAATTACATACTTCACCCCAGTTTACCATGACAATCCGATCAGCTGCTCTTCAACGTTATCGCAGTAACTAGCCGCAATCAGACATATTTTAGGCCCGGTGACTTTTGACCTTTCAGGTCCAAAAATTTAATCAGTTATTGGCTGCCTTATAATACATACTTTACCCAAGTTACATACAATCCAACTGACAGTTCTCAAGTTATCGCGGCTAACGATCCAAATCAGACAATTAGGCCGAGTGACCTTTGACTTTGACCTTTCAGGTCCCAAAATCTAATCAGTTTATTGCCGTGCCTTATAATAATACTTGGTCCTAGTTACATCAAAATCGATCGGCGTGTTCTCAAGTTATCGCGTGTAACGAGCCCAAATCAGACATATTTTAGCCCGGTTGACTTTGACCTTTGACCTTCAAGGTCCAAAAAATCTAATCAGTTTATTGGTGCCTTATATTACATACTTCACCCAAGTTACATGACAATCCGACCAGCCGCTCTCAAGTTATCGCGGTAACGAGCCCAAATCAGACATATTTAAGGCCCGGTGACCTTTGACCTTTGACCGTTCATCTCCAAAATCTAATAAGTTCATTGGTGGCTCATAGCACATACTTGGTCCTAGTTACATCAAAATCCGATCGGGGGTTCTCAAGTTATCGCGGTAACGAGATCCGGTAACGGACGGACGGACGGACGCACGGACGGACAACCCGAAAACATAATGCCTCCGGCAACTTCGTTGCGGAGGCATAACAAGTAATTTGCCCGAGAAAGCATACTATTAAATATCTCCAGAGATGCCAACCTATTTGTGCTGAAATATTTTTTTTTGGTTTACTTGAAATAGAAGTTTTCACAAAGTAAAGAAAAAAGGCTGGGTTTTGAGGTTTTTTTTCTTCATTATCACAAGTATTTGCAACTTTTAACACATACTTAATTAATACTGCAAAAATTGAAAAGTTGGCATCTATGCCAGTTGGTCTATGGACCAAAACGTGGTCATGATAAAAATGATGAGTTTAATTGAATAACACGGTGAATCCACTTCAGTAACTTTGGAGACCTTGGCTCAGTTTGTACAAGACCCCAATGAAAGATGAAAATAGTAAACTTCGAAATATGTCGTACTTGGTCATGGAATTTAGCTTCAAATTTCATACTTGGTAGGACATGGATTCAACACGTTCTGCAATCGAACTCTTCAGATATTTCCATTCTATGTTTTGTGGTTGGAGATTAATTCTTTACATGCCAGAGGATTTAAACCTCTATGGGCTTTATGTGTATTATTTGGTGCAGATCTGTGACTTCCGCACATTAAGAGTTAAACAATCTCAAAACAATCGTCATTGAAATTATGAACAATTAAAACTGTCGGGAGAGTCCACTTCCTTTTGAACTATGTATGTGTTGAAAATAAACCAAGACAAGTTCGAAATTGTTTTGACAACTGATGTGACGACCCTTTACCTTGTGTATCACTTGGAGTTGTTCCTGCATCACCAGGTTCGTCAGTGGCAGACTGCGAGATATTTGAAAGATAGAAGAATCGAACAATACTTTGAAGTATCATCAACATTATCAATTGAATCAATTATATCAAAATTGTTTGCTTTATTATCACATGTCAAACGGACAGAAATAAAAAAATCATTTCATTAATTCATTTCTTCACCTGCTACAGAAATAGTATAACACCTTTAAACGTCAATAATTTGTGGACTAGCTTGGATGAGTAGCACAATGACATATATGAGTTATAGTTCTATCTATATTCTTGTTCGGTTGCAAGGACTGACAATGACTGCGTATAGACACAATACGGTCATAGTTGGCGTATGACACGATAACCCAATATCTATTTCCACCTAACAAGCCCTTGGGGGCATTCACTCAGAAAAATGGCTCTCTCGACCCTCTCAGATACCCATTGATACCCCTTGAACATCATGAGGTACCCTAAAGGCAGCATATACTTTGGTAAATAGTGACAGAAAAAGAATATTTCCTTGTTATTAGATTGACCTAGAAAATGCCTTGGAAATCGCACGCTCTTTTAAGTTTTTTTTTTTTTTAAAGTTGATTTTTTTTCTACAGAAAATGTACAAAGTGATATCAGACTGCTCAATTTTTTGTGCTCTTCAAGACATTTAACACCTTTTTTTCTCCCTTAAGTTTCCCTGATTATCTGATTTTAACTTTGTCCAGAGACATATTTTGTTTCAAAGTTATCAACTAGATGAAGACATGTTCTTACCGGCTGGCAGTAGAAGACCCCTGGTGACGACTCATTCAAACTTCCGGTCCTTATTTCCGATGAAAAAATGACAGCAGGACAGAAGTCACTCCTTAACCCGCTTGGTCCTAGTATGAAGAGATTGTCTGCTTCTGAGCGGAAAGTGGAATTACCGACTGCGAACAAAAAGAGAAAACGATCCAGCAATTATACAAGTTGTAGCTCATGATATACCGCTTGTATGAACGTGCGTCCCAAGGCCAATAAAAAGTCGTCGCGTGGGAGTGATTTTCTGCTAAGGCTGAAGATAATCACAATAAAACAATTATAATGAAAATAGGAACAACATGGTTCATTATAAGTTTCCGATACATTCTACCAAAAAAAAACCCTTCTTCTACCTTATAAATATTACATTAAAAAGCATAAAGTGGTATTTCTCAGTATTTTTGGACCCGTGTTTTCTTCGGTACTCTTTGAGAATGAGACAAAAGTGTGCACACAGGACTAATAAACAGGCTACCTTTTTGTGTTATTCACTGGCGATGTTTCGTTGTTTACCACATGTGCATTTGGTATTATTAGAAAGCTTTGAGTGTAGCCATTCTAATATTGATACTGTTATTTCTAACCATCTTAACACACACACACACACAAACAAAAAAAAAAAAAAACTAGCTCACCACCGAGTCGGGGTGCGACTCACGGCGGAGACCCGTTTCTTAACTTCTCCTTATTTCCACAGAGAGAAGCCCAAATTTATAAACTCTTCATAAATTATTTTGGAGGTATAATCCAGCAACATTTTAATGACTTAAAAACTAGGGTTTTCCAATTTTATTTAAATGATTTCCTGTATTAGGCTTATATTGTTCCAGATATTGTTACAAAACTTTTTGTCGCCTACTTATCCATCCTTGCGATAAATTCGCTGATTAGACATGGCCGTCAGGCGTGTCAAATAGTCATTGGCGACGGAGGCTGACGTTTATGGACTAGAATAAACGAATATAAGAACGACCCATGTCCATTTTGAAAATCTGTCTTTTTTTGTCCCATGTGAAACCAAAGATGACACTTGTAATTAACCAAAGCATATGGGTATTGTTACTAGATATCTACAAATTATGTACTAGAAATTTGAATAACTTGAGTTGTTAACTTTGGTTTCGTCATATGGGGCAATAAAGATGAATGCCCAAAATGGACTTGGGTCGTTCTTATATTCTTACCATCTGCGCCTCGGATTCTGTCTTGTATGCTTTCATGAACTGGATAAATGCACAGTCAGAGAGTAAATCAGTACTTGAAATAAAAATTACTCGTCCAATCATTACTCTCTACTGAGAAGTAATTTGATTTATTTACTTTTATAATCTGAATAAAGAGAGCTGAGATTAAAGCTACGTTCCCACTTAGCCGAGTTGTAGTCTCGAGTATAGCGAGTTACCGCGAGCTTCGACTCGCGCTAACTCGCCATAAAAATTGCTTATTTTACGAGTGATCTGCGATGCAACATCGAGTTTACGACGATGACTTCACGAGTGAACCGAGCGCAATACGAGTAACACAGAGCTTGGTATGAGTTGTGATGACCTATGTGCGACTTGTACCGACCTACGTACGACTTGTGCCGACCTACGTACGATTTGTGCCGACCTCCCAGAGAGTAATCAAGATCTGGTTAAGAGCTTTGTATAAGTTTCACACGAGCAAGGGAGTGGGAAATTCAACCC
>JZLH01S0102862.1:3976-16800 GCA_001188425.1 Eucidaris tribuloides
TAATTATGTAGACGCGGGGTGAATGATGCGCGTGAATGGTGAATGGTGTACGCACTGGGCGCCGCGTCTTTACGCCGAGTTTTTCAAAATTTAAGAAATCTCCGTTTCTCTCCAACGATGAAAAATTGGTGAAAATCCCTTGATATTAGTCTCTCCCTTCACTGAAACATTGCGAAACCAATCCAGAAACAATCCTTGTGTTAAATCTCACAAACTGATATAAAAATCCTTACAGACATCCGCTTCCAGTCGGTGAAAATTGATTAAAAAAGCGGAGCTCTTCAGAAATACGTCCTGCTCAGATAACCGCCATATATAGATGACTTCTTTGGTCAGATCTCCTTGCTGAATGGACATGTACTTATCCTCGGTGATTTCAATATGCACATCGACCAGCCAAACTTAATTGAAGCAGCAGGTCTTCAACGGCATGGGAACTCTTCCACTCACTGCCAAGGACATGGCAGACTTAGTAGTCTCAAGACTTAGTAGTCTGGACTTAGTAGTCTCAAGAATCAGCGACAATATTCTTAAACAATGGAGTGTAGTTGACAGGGGAATGTCTGATCATTATGTAATTAACTGCACTCTCAATGTAGCAAAGACCAGTTCTGTAAAGGTACTCATTAAGTCTAGAAACTATCGTTTGATACAGGAAGATCATTTTTCCACTGAACTTGATGCAGCGTTGCAAGATACCTGTGTGACACAGGTTGACAATGTTGATGATCAGGTTCATCATTTCAATCAATCCATTATTTCTGTTCTTCATCGCCACTGTCCTGTTACAATCAGGAGCAGGAAAATGCGACCATGTGGCCCTTGGTATAATGATCATATCCATTCACTATGGAGAAATCGGAAGCGACTAGAAAGGAAATGGATGAAGTCTAAAACAGAAAGTGATCATAAAGCTTACATAAAACAAAAGAACACGGTAAACAAAGCAATTTTGGATGCAAAACGCAATTACTTCAATTATCATTTGGTAGATGCTGACTCAAAAACAATATATGCTGTTATACATTCATTGATAGGAAATTCACAGAAGAGTCTTCCGTGTAGCGATGCCAATAAAGAACTAGCTAATCGCTTTGTACAGTTCTTTAGTGAAAAGGTGTCTAAGATTCGGTGTTCCCTGGATGAGCAAGTAGTGAATGTGAACATGACAAATCGTCGCTGAATTCACGAAGCGGCACAAACCTCCAAAATTGCGTCCAAAGTCAAATTTGAGTTATTCTCAGTTTTATCATTCTCTGGCCATGGTCTTTCATTTCACAAAATTTTAGAACCCAATTCTCTCTAATTAAAAAGATAATTAAAGTGCCAAACAGACACAAGCCTGAAAATCTACAGTAAAAAAAACTCCACGAACCGGCACAAGCGCGCGCGCGCCGTAACGTGCCATTCATTCTGTACATAAACGCAACGGCGCGCGCGCCCTGTGCCGGTTCGTGAGTTTTTTCTCTTGCGTCGCGCACACCACAGCGCGACACGAGCGCTTGGGCCGGTTCGTGCGCGCAAAAATTGCTACTTCCCTTTCTACACGAAAGTGCCACTCGTGGATTCTTCCTACCGCTGTAAGCAACATTTTCTACAAAACGAGCCACCTGCGTTTGAAGCCTTTACTGTGTTAAAATTTGAGCTTAGTTAAGGCAATTCGACATGTAAGGCAAGAGTAGAGAGTCTTGGTTTATTCTGTGCTTAGAACAAACAGTTTAACTGCATAACAAATCCAATGAGCCAGTTGAAGACTGATAAATCTTGATTCGCGTTTACTGGCGAAAGGCTGGATTCGCGCGATCTTCTCGCGGTCGCGCGTGCCACTTTCGTGAATTTCAGCGACGCAAATGTTGTTAGTACCTTCAGCTCATGTTCATGATTGTAATCTTACAGAATTTTCTGAAGTTTGTGAGGCAGATGTTAGGAAACTTGTTGCAAAATCAGCTGATAAGTCATGTACACTTGACCCAATGCCTATACCTGGCTTGTAAAGCGTAATTTAGATGTCGTTCTACCCTTCATTACAAATATTATTAATTGCTCATTGCATTCCCTACAGAATTTAAGGAGGCGGTCATATAATTTCTCTTCTGAAAAAATGTACCTTAGATGCTGCTGATTTGAGTAATTACTGGCCTGTCTCAAATCTTGCCTACGTCTTTAAACTTATTGAGTCAGCTGTTTCGACGCAATTGCTCTCTTATTTGGATATGTTTAACTTTCAAGAGGAGTTTCAGTCAGCTTACAGAAGCAACCACAGCGCTGAAACAGCTCTGCTACGCATGAAGTATGACTTTCATAAGTCATTTAGTGGTAAACAGGGTATAATTCTTATATTGTTGGATCTCAAGTCGGCATTTGATACAATTGATCATAAAATATTGTTGGAAAGACTGCACTCTGATTTTGCTATTTCTGGTACAGCATTAAAATGGTTTGAGTCTTATCTCACTGGCCGACATTTCACAGTTAATATTAGGAATGAAAATTCAGATGAATATCGATTACGTTAAGGTGTTCCGCAGGGTTCCGAACTCGGACCCCAGTTATTTACGTTGTATATTAAACCATTGGGTGATATTATCAGGAATCACAACACACAATTTCATATTTTATGCAGATGATATTCAAATGTACCAGAGTTTCGACCCTAAAAATACAGAAAGTTTGCAGCATGCTATTTCAGTGATTGAGAAATGCATTGGCGATGTAAAACAATGGATGGTGATTAACAAGTTACAGTTGAATGAAGCAAAAACAGAGGCATTGCTTCTTGTTTCACCGAAACTTAATCACCACCTTCCAAATAGAGTGTCGATCTCTGTCTGTGATATTTCCGTTGTTCCGTCTGGTACTGTCAAGACGCTTGGTATCCATATTGATTCTTCATTATCCATGTCATGTCAAGTAACTGCACTCTGTAAACAGGTAAATCCCTCAACTTCCATCTGTACAATATATGTAGGGTAAGGAAAATGCTCACTAAAGAAGCTCGTAGTCATGCTGTCAGATCACTTGTGCCAGGGGCGCAAATCCATTTTCAAATGTGGGGGAGGGGGGGACATCACATATGCAGGCACCTGAGAATATTGCTTATTTGGGGTGGGGTCCAGGGGCCCGCCTTAGGGCCCCTGACCCCCCCTGAAGCTTATGAGTTCTAGCGGTTTAAGGAGCCTATTTTGACACTCTGATAACACAATTTTTTCGTAAAATGGACAGTCAATAATTATTATAAAACTGCTTTATTTTCCAAATTAGTGGCACTTGCACAATGAATTGGTAGCAGGTCATTTTAAAACATAATGATAACTTGTCGGGGATCAAGAGGTAAAGCCCCCTAAAGCTCATGACTCTAGCCAGAGGCATCACTAGACCATTTTGAATAGGGAGGGTGGGCCGTGGGCCGTGGGAGTTGGATACCCCCTCCCACGGCAGGAATTTTTTGAAAATACGCACAGAAAAGACGTGATTCTATGCATGGTGAATACATATTTTAAACGTATACTTTTTAAAGATTATTAGGGATTGTAGACAGGTTTTCAAAAAGATATACAGGAAGTATATGAAAACTGTAAATTAAGTAGTCATTCTTGTGAGGGAGGGTGTGTGAAGGTTATACCCCCTCCCACGGCAGGAACTTTTTGAAAGTATGCATAGAAAATACGTGTTCTAGGCAAAGTAAATACATATTTCACTGGTATATTTTAGCAAGATTAGGGATTGGGTAGTCATACTTGCGAGGGAGCGAATCAAATGAGCGGGGGAGGGTGTGGGAGGGGGATACCCCCTCCCACGGCAGGAACTTTTTGAAAATACGCATGGAAACGACGGATTCTAGGCATAGTAAATACATTTTTCACTGGTATATTTTAGCAAGATTAGGGATTGGGTAGTCATACTTGCAAGGGGGCGAATCAACCGAGCGGGGAAGTGTGTGGAAGGGGGATACTGTATCCTCTCCCAGGTAGGAACTTTTAGAAAAAAGGGTTTCTAGACATGGTAAATACATATTTTAAAGGTTTATATTTTATTATGATTGTTAGGGATTGTAGTCAGGTTTTCAAAAAGATGTACAGACAATTTGTGAAAAACTGTAATTGTGTTCTTGCGAGGGGACAAATGAACTGAGAGGGGAAGATGTTTTATATTTAGACTTATGCTAATGGGGAGTAACCAATTATTCTTACGTGGGGAGGGCGCGAGAGGGATCACCCTCTGTGCAGATAGTATTCATGAAGTGGCTTTGTGAAAAATTATGATCATATATTTTATTACTGCAATTTGCGCCGAAAATTTTGACCTTTTTTACTGTTGCCCCCTCCAAAAAATTGGCAAATTGAAAAATTCTATAAACGTAATGCAAGAATATGTTTAAAAAGTAGCGCAAGGCACTAAAAAATCATTAAACGTAAACAATATCCATTTTGCATTGCTAGCCTGTACATTGTTATTTTGCGCGCGGAGCGCGCCGGAAATTTTGACATTTTACTACCATGCCAATGAAAATATTGGGGCATCCATATTGTTTTGTCCCCCTCCCCCAAAACCTGACAAATTGAAAAATTATATATTGTTTAAAATACAGCGCAAGCGCTACAAATCCAAAATTTTGCGGCGCGCTTTGCTCGAGCCTACATTGTAATTTGCGCGCGGAGCGCGCCGAAAATTATGACATTTTATTACCATGCCAATTGAAAATATTGGGCAAATATATTGTCCCCCCCCCCCAAAAAAAAAAAAGAAAGTGACAAAGTTAGAAAATATGTTACAAACAGACACGATGTTCACTTTTTGGCGCACTTTGCAAAAAAAATTCCTAGTACATGTATTACTGCAAATTTGCGCGCGGAGCGCGCGAAAAATTTAGATACTTCTTGCTTTTGCCTCCCCCCCCCCCCCCCCAAAAAAAAAAAAAAATTAAAAAATGACAAATTGAAAAATGCTTACAGCGTAATGCAAGAATATGTTTAAAAACATAACGCAATGCACTTACAAAACCATTAAACTATTACACAATATTAAATTTTGCGGCGCTTGCGCGAAAAATAGTTATCCTATAATGGCAATTTTGGCGGGTGACGCGCCGAAAATTTTGACTTTTTTTTACCAGGCCAATGAAAATATTGGACTAATTTGATACGGAAAAGTGAAGTATAGTTGTGTGAAAAAAAAACAAACAACAGACTATTTACAATTTAGATAGTTATGCACACATGTATTCTTAAATTCGTGGGGGGGCGGGACATTTGATATTGTGTCCCCACCTTCAAATTCGTGGGGGGGGACATGTCCCCCTGTCCCCCCCCCCCCCCGGATTTGCGGCCCATGACTTGTGCTCAGTCGATTAGATTACTCAAACTCCATGTTGATAAATGCCAATAAGGTTGATATTGATAGGTTACAGCGTATCCAGAATCGTGCTGCCAAGCTTGTTTGTAAGGCTAGGAAATACGATAGGGCGACTCCACTATTAAAGCAGCTACACTGGTTACCCGTTGAAAAGAGAATTTACTATAAGATTGCTTTGCTTGTTTAAAAGTGTATTCTCAAATCAGCACCACAATACCTAATGAATCTATTATCACCACAACACAGGTCAAGTTACAGACTTCGCTCTAGCGAAGACACCACAATTTTACATGTTCGTAGAATTAGATCCAAAAGGGGGAAGCAAGTTTCGATTTCTGTGGCCCGAAAATACGGAATAGTTTGCCAGCGCATGTTCGCTTTTCTACTTCGATTCACTCATTTAAGCAGAAGCTCAAGACATTTCTGTTCTCATCTTAAGGAATTGTAACGTAATTTTATTACCTGGGGAGCTATGTGTAAAGCGCATATAGAGCAGTTCTATATTGATTATGCGCTATTTAAGTGTCAGTTTATTATTATTTTTATTGTAAAAAAATTGACCCTTTTCCCCTCTTTTGTCCATATTTACCGGACGGCCTCTTATTTACCAGTAATTAAAGCCAGTATTTCCCAAATTTAATATTTCCCAGCCAACCCTGTTCTATGATCTATGACCTTAACTCCGGAATATTGTCACTATTATTGCATTGTACATGCTTTATACCCAAGTTTAATCTAAATCTGAACAGCTGTTGTAAAGTTTTCGCGGCAAAGGTATAGGGGTAAAGGACATACTATCGGAATACCAAATAAAATCCTGAAATCATGATGCCGTATCCAGCACCTTTATGCGAAGATATAAAACAGCCTTACCTTCAAGGCGCAATGTAGCATTCCTGCCAAAAGATCCTTCTCCACACATATATACACCTTCATCCTCTGGTTGTGCGTTCGTTATGGTCAGAAGTGTCTGTCTACCAGTTGGTTCCGTTACATCAAAATTATTATATTTCGAATCATTAGACACTTTCGTCGATCCGTTGAATATGCGAATAGTACTCTCAGTTACATCCAGCCAGGTAAAACTGAAGTCAAATAGATATTGGCAGTCAAACGTTACATTGCCTCCTCGTTCGATGACTTCAACGGGATTCACCACATTTAACGGAAGTGGGCCTACTGACTGTAGACAACAACAATAATAATATTAATCACACAAATAATACAGTAAGATTATACCGTTGCATTGTGATATCTTTAACAATGAGTATGAACCATGCATTGGTAAATTTGATTTAAATAATTAGAAAGACACATACACACAGCAATTAAACACGATCGGCACAGGAGTCACACTAAAACGGGGTTAAAGGTTAACGTCCATCTTCATTCCATGACAGTAACAGAGTAAACCAGCCCTACTTGACAACGTAATATAACTTGGGTCACCAAATTCTAAAATATACCCAAATTAAGTAACAGTAACTAACTGGTTATTGCTGGGTTGTTGTTGTTTTTTTGGTGGGGGTGAGAGGGGGGAGGGGTTCTCCATCATTAGCAACTCCAATATGTATTATACTTACCATGCTTACACAGCTCTCATTTGTAGGTCCATTTCTTTGTCTACAACGACATAATAAATATGTTATCCCTGATAAGACTGGGTTCGCTTTCTTTCCTTCCCAATGTCTTGTCTTTCTTTTAAAAAATCGATTCCCTCCAAGCTTAAATTTAGGATGGGAAAAAAAAATCACAATTGAGCATTATTGTCATTTCTCATATACTGATACTAAATTGGACAAATTCATATGAATCATAAATATGGCTATGACTTTTTTATCGCACAATAAACTTTATTTTATGACCATATCCAACCAGGTGATAGTCTGTAAAGTCGAAACAGTGCATTAATTTATGCGGAAATTCCCAAGGGTGAATAATATTGACATACTGGAAGTTCGTTTTAAAAAACGTACCTAAATTATTTATTGGATATCCAATTAGCAAATATCTTCATTTTTTCCTCTATATCCCTTTCTATCATTCTATCTTACAGTCATGGACAAAAGTTTGGAATATATTTTTCTACCAAGTGCAGTTTTCAGTCATATCAGGAAAAGGTTTCTTGTCCTGAAGTAGAGACAGGGGCGGCGCCACAGGGGGTCAGGGGGTGGGCGGCCACCCCCTATTTGATTATTAAAATGGCGCCCTCCTATTGTTGTTGATTTTGTTATTTAAAAAATGGCGGGAAAAATGCTTTTTGTCGTCGTCGGCACCCTGCCCCAGCTTGTCGGACACCGTTCGGCTTGCAGTTTGGCTAGTTAAAGATTTTTTTGGCAGGCAAAATTTTTCCCTTTTTTCGCCCCTCCTAAAATTTTACCCTGGCACCGCCCCTGAGTTGAGCTCATTTAAAGTTAGTAATGATATGTTCTTCATGGGTAATTGATCATTTTTCTTTAAAAAAATCTGTACTTTAAAACAGGGCTACGCAAAGAAATAAATGTATTCCAAACTTTTGTCGAAGACTTCTCAGAAATACTTGTCCGGTAACGCCTCTTGCTAGTATTCGCCTACTATCGGCAAAACACTTGTATTTATTTTGTCGTAGTGTCAGTTCACCATGCATGGCTTATCTTTTTTCCCCTTCTTTTCTTTGTTATGATTCTTATACCCACGATCTGTTAAGTCGTAATTGTACTTGTATTTGTCATAATGAAATGCTATTTTGTATGTATTGTGAAATTTGATTATCACCTGCAATTATCTTACAAAATAATGGACCTGGTATATATGTGTACGTTTCTTGAATAAAGAAGTGATTTCAACAACAAAAAGACCATCATCACTACCAGAAATAATCTCACATAATTTCATAATGATTAACAAAATATCTTTACTTTCTTGCATATTTTATCTTTACATTTTTCCATTCACAAAGTACGTTACTTACAACATTACTGTGACTACAAATATTTAAAAAAAACACAAACTCATGATATGTTTAAAACTCCTCTGCCGTCGGTTATAAGCTTTTGTTTGAAATCTACGATATTTATCCGTTGGAAGTTTAATAAACCATATCCAGAACACATCCACCCGTAGTCCTGATAATTTTGAATTGCAGTGCAGTTTCGCCCTAAATCCGAGAAAAATCCTGTGCAATGGTACAGCGTAGAAAAATCCTAAATGTATTGTGACGCAAAAGCACTTAGGTATCCGATGTACCCCTGATTCTACAAAACTTATGCAATTATTGTTTAAATTAACTGAAGGACCGCCGATATCAAATATCGTATTTATTTCGTAGATTTGTTTTGAAAAATACTTGTAGCTTTATACCTGTCAAAGATGCATGGCCCTGGGAAGCGGGGGTGCTGGGGGTGGTGCAGAAATTTTTCTGACCTGCAAAAACTCGTTTATGTCATGATGTATAGCATTATACGTCGTCCAGGGGCGGTGCCCCCTATTTTCTTCAAATTTGGCCATGAAAATTTTTGTTTTGGCCGCGAAAAAGTATTTTGGCACCACCGGTGACAAAATCGTTCCCAGGGCCTGCATAGATGTATGAACATTTTCCATAAATCCCAATGATTTATCATTGAATCTGTCCTTGCCAAGGTCGCGATTCGACACAGATCAATAATGAATACAATGAGAAGGGACTTATCTCATCTCTCATATTCTTATTCAATATACAATACCGTATGTCTTCCCCACAGGTCTAGCAAGCCATTGACACCTTCTATTCGTGATATACTGTGCGCCTCAAAAGAAATGTTCCAATCGGAAATTATTTTTTTTTATATATATATGAAAATCATGTACAACCTAGTCAAATTGGGTATTATCATAAAGCTCAAAGGCCATACGTTCTAGTGCAATTTATTTCATTTGGTTGTGTCAATTTCGAGATATTGAATTTTTTGCAATGACGCAAAATCGCGTTTGTCCCGGAATACTTGTGCCGTACATGTGCACGCAGTTTTTGCATATCGTTTCACAAAGAAACCACACTGATAGTCTAAAAAGTACTGTGTAATCGTTCAATTTAGCTGAACGAATAGATTTTCAGGTTGTACATTTCCGATTTCCTGTTATTTGCAGTACAGAGGAGTTACATTACTTTGACAAAAGGGCTAAAATGAATGAGATGTGCAGATCATCATTATGTCAGTGTGAATGCAGCCTTTTAACCCTTAAAAGACCCAAGCTATTTTGGTTCTACGTGGCCCAAGGGGGGGGGGCACATCTTTAAAAATCTTTATTTTTTGTCCATTTACTCTCAAATTTGGCACACATGCAAAACAACTCGAACTCCACAAAACGCAATCATCAAAATTTCTCAAGGTCACCACATGGGAGCGCTATTTACCATAATATAATGAAATACATAAAAAAGGGATTTTGTTGAATATTTCTACTTTTTGTCTTTAATATCCCCTGTAAGCATTCACAAGTGATTGATTTATCAATAATTATACAAGATCACATGTTTTAGATAGAAAATGAGTATTTTAAGTAAACTTTGACTATTTTGGGTTCATATTTTGTGTTACAACACATACAGTGATAAGGTAATGCACATATGCATGCATTACTATGCACCGTTGGTTGTACCAAAGAGTATTTTTTCATAATTCTGGTACACCTTTTTGATGGAATTACACTTTCATACATCAAATCTTATATAACTGAATAGTTTAAAATTGGAAATAAAGAAAAATAACAAGAAAAAATGAATTTTCTATATTTTTTATTGTTTTTATTGCTTTGGCGGCATTTTTCCTTTTAAAAATAAAGAAAAACAAAAGAATTGTATTGAATATGTTCCTAAATAGATGAAACATAATATTTGAGCAAACAAATATGAAAAACAAATGACAGTAACTCTTCTGTGTAGTAAAAAAATACCAAAACATTAAAAATGACACACATGACCTTCAAAATGTGGTTGCCATGGCAACGCAATTTCACGAGTAACCCTAAACTATACACCAAAATGTTTGCCATGAAATTTAAGGAAAAGTCATCAAGTTTGATCAAAATTCGTCAAAAATTATGGAAGTGGCGAAGAAAAATTTGGTGACCCCCCCCCCCCTTGGGCTTTTTAGGTTAATAGAGAAGACATGAACACGTGCAATTTGATTTCAGTGCCGAGTAAGGGTTATTTGTATTTGATTTTTTATTTACTAGATAATCAGAAATAAACAAATCGAAAGAAAAAATGCATTTGTTATTTGTTTTATTATTGATTTTTGTAATTCAGTTTTCATGAGTTCTGTAAGCTTGGTAAGTAACAATACCACCATATCAGTTGTCATTATGCGTGTCCGGACAGTTACCCCGTGGACAATTCCCCCCCGGACAATCTACCACGCCGAGACAATGTCCCCCGGAGGACAATTCCCCCCTAGGACAATTCCGCCCCTAGGACAACTACCGCGAAGAAAACTAGGCGCCGCCCGAGGACAATTCCACTAGGGTACAATTCCCCCTAGACACTACCCCCAGGACAACTACCCGGAGGACAATTACCCCACCCTAGGAAATTCCCGACCGCAAACAACTTATCCCCCAGGAAACTCCCCGAGGACAATTCCCGCCCTACCAGGACAACTACCCTACCCCCCGCACACTACCCTAGGAACAACTGACCCACCAACAATTCCTCCCATAGGACAACTACCCCCGACAATTCCCCCCAGCGAAACTACCGCCCCAGATCAATTCCGCCTAGGCACACCCCGAACAATACCCCCTAGGAAACTACCCGGAGGACAATTCCTCCTAGACAATTCCCCCTAGGACAACTACCGCCCCGGAGACAATGTCCCCCTAGACAACCTCACCCGCGGACCCTACCCCCTAGGACATCTCCCCCAGGACAATTCCCCTAGCAACTACCTCCATTAGTGCCGGAGGACAATCCCCCCTAGGACAACTACCGACTCAATCCCGGACACTAACTGCCTAGGGTCTGACAACTCTCCAGCAGACAATTCTAGGACACACGTACCCGAGACAATCCCCCCTAGACAACTACCCTGGCCACTACCACCTAAGACAACTACCCGGCGCCCAGACCAATTCCCCCCTAGGACATACTACCCCCCGCCCCGGACATTCCCCCGCAGAAAACCTACCGATGCTCCCAGGACAATTCCCCCCTAGGATCAATCTACTCTCGAACAATTTCCCGGTCCAGGACACTACCGGCCCGCCCCCAGGATTAATCCCCCTGGGACAACTCCGCCCCATTGACAATCCCAGACAAACTACCGCCCCTCCCCGACACTACACCTAGGACAGATACCCGGAACAATTCCCCCAGGACAGCACCCCCAAAAAACCAATAATCATTACCTTGTTTGGTGTGTTCCCCCCAGGACAGCCCAAATACAAGATAATCATAATTATTACACTCTGTTTTTCAGTGCTTCAGACGTCTTTTTACTAAATAGATATTAAATATATATCATATCAAGATACGTGGTTATTGAAAATATATACTAAATTAAAATTTCTTGCTTGATTAATTGATGAATTAATCGTAAATATTAATGATTACAAATAAATAAATCTTTTCTTTCTTGTCCTTAATTTTCTACCAAATTGTTGACCCTCGCAGCGTTCCATATGTAGGGCGCCCATCCTATTCCGCTACAAATTAGGTCCTGCTCTCTTTTCCATACCCTTGACTGAAACTAAGAAACTACAGGAGGAGACAGTTTCCATGAGTGGTTTGCGACAAGTTGCATAATATTATCTAAAACTGTAATCAGGAAGCTTGATAGACGGCTTTCCATAAAAAGCCTCCAGTCACATTGTGCGAATATTCTGCGCTTTTTCAGTCAAACCGCTGGCAAGAAACAGAGTTGATTCTCAGCACGGATCGTTCAGCTCGTTCTAACAGCACTGTCGATTTTTAACTTAGTGTTTCGAGAGACTTTTCTAACCAGCGCGAAATATGGCCAAGTTTCGTTGATAGACGGGCGCCCATTCTCCCCGGCACGGGACAGGGTTCCTATTTATAGGCAGAATATCAGAGCCCAAGACGTGGCGGAGTCTTTGAAAGTTTTGTTTTTTATTTCTTATATTTGATTTGTGTTAAGTCTTTATTGAAGTTTCCAACGAATTCTAGTATTAGAATGCAGACAATCGATGAATCAAATACAATAAATTACAAAAGTGATAAAAATGTCTGTGTATAAAATAACATAATATCTATATACTAAAATTATATTCAAAACTTTTTATACGATGAGCCAGAAAATAAAATAAAAGAACCCTGATCGACAGGACTACAAAATAGACCATGTAATGTCGCATTCTCAAATACAAAACAGAGTCGACAACCCAAGGAGCAGCACACCCGATCAGCGCCGCTCCGCCCGACTGAGCCACACACACACAAAAAAAACAAACACACACCAACAACCAACATTACTACCACACATAACTATCTAACACAC
>JZLH01S0102866.1:42044-52721 GCA_001188425.1 Eucidaris tribuloides
GTAAATGTCAGAAAACTACACTTTTCTGGTCCTTTACCCAAAACGCACAAGTTTAGGCCGGTTGTACGGGCGCGTGATGATCCAAGTTTCCACAAGTTAGCGCGCCTCTCAAACTCATCACACAGTGGGATGGATCTCATTTTGAAAACAGATCAGCAACTTGTAGCACCACAACATCTCAAGTTTATCATATTGATATCTTGCGTTTTGATTTATGAAATATGCTGCTATATTAAGTTCTAAACAAGCTAAAACTTTAAATTGACATCTGTTAGTCAAGAGATAAGTATACAAAATATATTTTGTTTTATTAATTTTGTTATCTCAAGTTTATGCTGTTCTAGAGTAACTATTGCCATTTTCCTTATTACCTCACAGCCTATCGTTTCTTTACTTCCATACCGCTGGTTAACCGTTTCAGTAACACATCGTAAATGTCACCAGCTGCAAAGTTTGTGGATTTTGTTTTAGTGTTACTGAGAGAGTTCATCTACATCTGTTATTCTCTTACAGAGCGTCATCAGCGACGATATCTCGGTAATATCGTTGACCAGCTCGCTCCTGCCAATGGAAAGCACTCCTGCTCTTGACAAGGTGACCTCTATCGTATTAATAATATTGTTTCAATTGCTGAAAGGACGGAACCTAGCCTTTTTTGGCAATATTATGTGATTTTAAAGTTTTTTGTTATTACACACAAAAGAGTAACATTTAATTTTAAAAGTATTGTTGAAAATGCCACTAAAATAAGAATGCTGACATCACATGATCTAAATTCCACAGCAGTTTGAGTTATATACAATTTCGCGAATGTTTAGCTCTCCGCTGAACTCAAGTTGCAAAGTGTTTGTGATATGATTACTTAATGTCATCGACGTTGTTTTGTACGTATTAAATAAAGTAATGATAGTAATACAAATCATATATGTCTATTCCAAATGAAGAGTTGTGTGTATACAAACAAAATACAGATATAGTAATGAATCTCCCTTTGAGTATAAGAATACAATTCTTAAATGAATTAGTTAATGTCACAAATGTTTTCTTAATATCTTGATTCGCTTTGTAAGTTAAAAATGTTAAATACATAATTGATATATTGATAAATTAAATATGTATATTAAATGTTTATTTATTGTTCTTAATAGATCACAGATAACAACACCATCATCAGGTCTGCAAGTCAGACCTCCCTACCTGTGACCAACGAGCAAGATGGCTTACCTGTTGTCAAGGTGAATTATTGATCTAACTAAATATATCTGAATATTGATACATTATCTCTCTTTAAAACTGTTTCTTTCATTATGACTTCACTAGTTTTCTACAAGTAATTAAGTTCCCATTCAGCTACAGGGTAAAGTGTTATGGTTAGAAATAAGTTTTATCCTTATACAGAGTATTCAGACTGAGATCAGGAAAAAAAAACCAATACACTCACCATCAGCCATGCAGAAAATCATTTATATATTTGAAAAAGAAAATTAACACATTGAGAAATAATATATTGAGTTTATTATTGTTTACAGGTCATCAATGACAACGCATCCGCCAGGTCTGCAAGTCAGACCTCCCTACCTCTGACCAACGAGCAAGATGGATTAGCTGTTGTCAAGGTGAATAGTATTGATCTAAATTAACATATCTGGATATTAATCCATTATCTTTTAAAATTGTTTCTTTCATTATGACTTCACTTGTTTTCTACAAGTACTTAAGTCTCTGGTCAGCCACAGGGTAAAGTGTTATTGTTGGAAATAACTTTATCCTTTGAGTATTCAGACTGACATCAGGAAAAAAATGCACACACATACCATCAGCCTTACAAAAAACCGTTTATATATTTGAGAAAAAACTTAATACATCAAATAATAATATATTGATTTTGTTGTTTACAGATCATCAATGACAACGCATCCTCTAGGTCTACAAGTCAGACCTTCCTACCTCTGACCAACGAGCAAGATGGCTTACCTTATGTCAAGGTGAATACTATTGATTAAAATAAACATATCTAAATATTGATACATGATCTCACTTGTTTCTTACATTATCACTTCACTTGTTTTCTACATGTATTTAAGCCACGGGCTGCCACAAGGTAAAGCATTTATATTGCTGGAAAAAGTTCCATCCTTTTTAAATTCCGACTGAAATCAGAAAAACTGAATAAACAAACATGTAATCATCCAAACAGTAGATCGTTTGTAGGTTTGATAAAGAAACATAACAACATAAACAATCATGAACGAAATGGAATGAAATCAACGTAATCATCCAAATAGTAGATCGTTTGTAGGTTTGATAAAGAAACATATCAACGTAAACAATCGTACTTATTTTATTGATGTTTACAGGTCATCAGTGACAACACGTCCGCCAAGTCTGCAAGTCAGGCCTCTCTACCTCTGACCAACGAGCAAGATGGCGCCTGTCATATCTTCCCTGTTGTCAAGGTGAACACTTTTGCTCTGACTAAACACATCTGAATGTTGATAGGTTACATAAATTTTAAACATTAATACTAAACTCAGTCAAATTGTTTCTTTCCTCATCGTTTCACTTTTCCTTTACTTAAGTCCCCTGTCATTCACAAGGTCAAGCATTTATATGTTGAAGAAGTTTCATCCACTTTGAATTCAGACTGAGATCAGAATAATGATAAACAAACAAACAAATCAGTCATACCGTAAACCGTACATATATTTCAGGAAAAAAATGCAATCATACTGATTTCATTGTTGTTAACAGATCCTCAATTACAGCTCATCCGTCAGCTCTGAGAGTGAGACCTCCCTACCTCTGACCAACGAGCAGGATGGCGTCGTTGATCTCTCTCCTGTCATCGAGGTGAACGATAAATCTATTTAAAACTCGCCTATTGGTTATTGTTTCTTTCATTATAATAGTACTTATGCGATGTAAAAGATTTTTCATTTGTCTCTCTGTGTATTTTAAGATCGCAACTGCTGATCTATAGTTTTTAACAAACTTGTCTGAAAAAAAAAATGAACCAGGATTCGAACCCGTCATCTACAGCTTTCCGGGCTGCGACAATACCACCAGGCTATCACTTGTTAGTGACGTTGACATGAACAAAGGAACAAATACTAAGGCTCACAATATTGTTATGTAAAAGAGTCCTTGACGGACAAGTTTATTATGATTATTAAATGAATGAAAGGGATTATGTCAGAATTGCGAGCCTTGGTATTTGTTCCTGTGTTCATCGTGTCATTGCCAGTAACCAGTGATAGCCTGATGGTATTGTCGCAGCCCGAAAAGCTGTAGACGACGTGTTCGAATGTCAATCCTGGTTTATATTTTCTTACATGTTTGCTAAAAATTATAGATAAGCAGTTGCGATCTTAAAATACATAGAGAGACAAATAAAAATCTATTGCATTGCATTTTCACCCCTTTGAATAATCCCTTTCATTCATTTAATAATAACAGTACGTATTTTCTACTTAAAAAGGAAATAACAATTTTGGGACTTTCCGTCAGCCACAAGGTAAAGCATGTATGTTGTTGGAGAAAGTTTTGTTTCATCCTCTGTGTCTTCAGACCGAGATTAAAAAACACGAGAAAAGGAAACAGATATTCAGTAAATCGAGTATGTTTGAGGAAGATATTAACACATTTATTACTAATACCGGTATATCTATTCTATTGCTGTTTACAGGGCAGAGCCGCCAGGTCTGTAAGTCAGACCTTTCTACCTCTGACTAACGGGCAAGATGGCGGCCGTCATCTCTCTCCTGTTGTCAAGGTGAATGCTTTCGATCCGACTAACACATCTGAACACTACACGACTTTTGTCGTACGACTGCACCGTCTTGGATCCGAAATAAAAAAAAACAGCTTATATTTCGTACACGCTGATCGTGTACGAAATATAAGCTTTGTTTTTTATTTCGGATCCAAGTCGGTGCAGTCGTACGACGAAAGTCGTGTAGTTTGCGGTGGCCTTTACACAGTTGATACATAAATTTTAGACTCAGTTGAACTATTTCTTTTATTATCACTTCACTTTCTTGTATCGTAAGTCCCTGGTAAGTCACAAGGTAAAGCGTTTATATATATTGTTAGAAAGAAATGTCATCCTTTTTGTATTCAGACTGAAATGAAAAAAAAGATCGTTGATATGTTTGATAAAGAAACACATAAATTAATTACAGATTTATTTTATTGTTATTTTCAGATCATCAATGACAACACACCCGTCACATATGAGAGTCGGAACTCCCTACCTCTGAACAACGAACAAAATGGCGCCCTTCATCTGTGTCCTGTCATCAAGGTGAATGATAAATTTATTTAGAACATCGCCTATTGCTTATTGTTTCTTTTATAACTCTACTTATCTTCTACTTAAAAGGAAATAAATAGTTTGTGAATCCCCCGTCAGACACAAGGTGAAGCATTTATGTTGTTGGAGAAAATTTTGTTTCATCCTCCATGTCTTCAGACCGAGATAAGAAACAAATAGCTACGCAGTAAATCGATTATATGTTTGAGAAAGATACTTAACCCACTGAGTACTAATATATATTTTCTCTTGCTGTTTCAGGGCACAGTCACCCGGTCTGTGAGTCAGACCTCTCTACCTCTGAGCAAGGAGCAAGATGGCGCCTGTCATATCTTCCCTGTTGTCAAGGTGAATACTTGTGATCGGACTAGATATACCTGAATATTAATAATTGATATATTATATTTGTCTTAAATTCAGCCAAACTGTTTCTTCACTAAGTCCTTGGTCAGTCGCAAGGTTAAGCGTTTATATTGTTGAAAGAAGTTTTATCCATTGTGAATTCAGACTGAGATCAAAAAGTTCATAAACAAACAAACAATCACCCAAATAGTTAACATATTTCAGAAAGAAACCACAATCATACTGATTTTATTGTTGTTAACAGATCCTCAATTACAGCTCATCCGTCAGCTCTGAGAGTGAGACCTCCCTACCTCTGACCAACGAGCAAGATGGCGTCGTTGATCTCTCTCCTGTCATCAAGGTGAATATTACATCTATTTAATCATCAGTTTTCAGTTACATGTATTGTGTCTTTCATTATAACGTTGATTTTTTTTGTACTTAAAGGGAAATATGACGTCTGAAAGTAGTCCTCATTTGGGGAAACAATGATACCAGAATCAAGTATAGTGTTTAATGTTCCCGCTGATAAAATTATCAATCAAATATTTCTATCAGAATCTTATGCTTTAATTCAATATTGGTGAATGGAAGCTTGTTTTTCCTCAAGTAAAGAAATTCAAGACAAGTCCTTTAATTCCATCCAGAATATACACCCTAGCCAGTATATATTATTTGTACATAATAGTTCAACTCATCTGGTTATTACGGCATTTTAACTTCTTCCAAATATGCCGCTGTCCGTTAAGTCCTCTACCAGTCAGCCACAAGGTAAGCATTTATAATGTTGGATAAAGTTTTGTTTTATCGTTTGTTCCGTCAGACTGAGATTAGAAAAAAATAAAAATAAATTAAAACATTAAAACCGAGCCATATTGTAAATTGTTTATATTTTTGAGAAAGACACATAATTATTAACACATTAATTAATCATGCAATCATTGTTCACAGGGCAGAGCTGCCAAGTCTGCGAGTCAGACCTCCCTGCCTCTGACCAACGAGCAAGATGGCGGCCGTCATCTCTTCCCTGTTGTCAAGGTGAATGCTTTCGATCTTACTAAATACATCTGAATATTGATATATTACGTTTATTTGAAACTCAGTCAGACTGTTTCATTTATTTCACTTCACCTTTCTTCTCCTTAAGTCCCCAGTCATTCACAAGGTAGAGAGTTTATATTGTTTGAAAGAAGTGTCATCATTGACATTTGTGTATTCAGAATGAGATCAGACCATATAGACTAACAAACGAATCAGACAAACCAAACAAACAAACAAACAAACAAATGAACAAACAAACAAACAAACCAACAAACTACGTAACTAACAAACAATCAGCCATACATTAAATCGTTAATATGTTTGAGAAAATATGAAAACGCATTAAAGGTAAATGACATGATTGGGGGTAGTCCTCAACTTCGGCTGAAACTACTCCAGAATCAAGTAAACTATGCAAGGAATCTTCCATGAAAATCTTGTAGTCAAAACCTGACTCATTTTAAACTAACTAATGTCAATAGCCCTCGTGGTAGGCAAACCTGCTGTGTGGCTCTCTATGGGTCATATTTTTATCGTGCCCCGATAGAATTAAAATCCTATTATGTCCAGCTGGGAGATCCACTCGAACTGGTGTATAGACTGGTATACGATTCAACTCATTTGGTTCTTGAGGTATTTTTAAATGCTCCCAATCATGTCACTAACCTTTAATTGATTATGTATATTTGTTTAATTGTCGTTTCAGGTCATCAATGACAACACATCCGCCAGCTCTGGGAGCAACACCTCCCTACCTCTGACCAGCGAGCAAGATGGCGCCTGTCATCTCCTCCCTGTTGTCGAGGTGATTGTTATTAATGTAACTAAACATATCTAAATATGTTTTGAACCCAAACTCTTTCTACCAGTATCACTGTTTTTTTCTTCTACTCAAGTCCCCTGTATAGAGAGCGTGATAATGGTTTAAGAAAATAGTGTGAGACTGAGCTCAAAAAGAGAAAAATAGCTGTACCTATATACAGTTTTAATTTGTAATCATATACATTGTACGGTACTTACTGCAGTATTCTTTGAAATTTTGGTATTGTTCTATTTTATGTTTGGAAGTACAAACAAGATGAAACGACATGAAATTAAATGAAACCTAACATTTATATTGCTACAGTGGAATATTTGAATTATAGAATGACAATTCAAGCCTTGTATTTTCTATATTAACTGTCAAGTTCACGAATTGAATTCCAAGTATAGTTTTGGTCAATGGTAAATATGAAATTCTTTGCAATTATTTTTTTTTTTGATAGACCTTTTTGATCTATCAATGCTCTGAAATTCGCTAGTTCTGAAAGGAATCCATTTCCCATACTGCTAGATGTTCTCCAATAATTTAAACATCACAACAGACCAATTTCAGTAGGTGTGATCTTGTTTCTTGATGTCTGGGGTGACAATAGAAATCTTTTTGAACGATTGACGAAAAAGTTGTCTGATCGACCAAAACTATATTTGGACTTTAAATTGTGTTCTTGTACTGTGTATGAACTTACACTTTCCTTGTGGTCTATCTTGTTCAGGACTCCCAGGATGGACATGCTAAGGACACGTGTACCATCTCGTCGCTGTCATCTGACCACAGCTCTTTCGACTTTCTGGATCCGCCGGCTGGAAAGGTAATAACAGTTACCTTACCGTACTTGTGGGATAAGTGGGTTTGATCTGTAAATTAAACAATGCTGACATATTTCGGTAATATTCGTTGTAGGTCGTAAATGTATTCTAAACTCTGTCATTATTCAGCCATCATTCCAAGTTGCTTTCGTTTTCAAAGATTTCACACAAATTTGTTGAAACATAAATCCTACTTATCATGGTCATGGCAGATTGTGTAAATTGTCTAATTTGTTTTCACCATTTTTTGTTTGTTGTTTTCAGGATCCCACGGATGAAAAAAGTGATGAAATGACATCTGTCACGCCCCTGTCATCGAGTCGTCAGACCTCTTTTGAACTTCTCAGTCCTCCCTCTGGTAGAAAGGTACGCACAATCTTTAATTTTTGTTTTTCTTTTAAACTTTGGGGATTCTTCAGATCCAATTTTTCGTGACTCGTCAATGACATATGATTCTTAGTCACTGAAACTGACATTATTATGGATGGATTATTTATACGTTGTTTTCTGTTGTCGAAATATGTAATTTAATCAGAATTCTGACAGAATATTTTTAATATAATTTGCTGAGATGAGTTAATGAATAAATCAGTTTTTATGAGGAAGCCCAATGCATCGATGTACAATCTTCATTTCATTTTCATGATTTTTGTCTGTCTGTGTTAAGATCTCCAACGATGACTTCACCGGTGACGTCATTCCTTCAATCTCGCCGATGTCCATTGATCAGATTCAGAGCTGTCTCGACAAGCAAATTTCACCTCCTGCTGGAAAGGTAAGAATTAACTTGCTATTACTTTGGAAAAGGTGGTATTTGATAAGAATTTTTTGTAGAAACGTTGTCTAGCTTCAAACGAGTTGTACGGTACTTATATTCCCAACAAGCCAATAGGTGTGATCGGTATAGGTTTCCAATAATAAACTTGATGCCCTCTTGAATGACACTTCTTGACTGAAAGTGCAATTTTGACAACTTTGGCTTGATATCACGCATCGCCTGTGTTTAATACCAAGTTATATAAAACTTTATATCAAACACAGACACTTCTCCATATTGCGAATAGTTGTGTACGAAAGAACGTTGTGTACGAAAGAACAGGGAGGCGTCATGGCGTAGTGGATAACACCTTGGCTTCCCGACCTAGAGGTCCGTGGTTCGAGCCCACGTCGTGGCGGTTGTGTCCTTGGGTAAGGCACGTTATCACCATTACCTCGTCCCTCCGGATAGACGTAAAGCCGAGTCCGCCTGTTTGGACACGAAACACCTCAGCACGTATAAAGAACCCACACACTTCATCGAAAAGATGAAGGGTGAAAACCCGGTGATGGCCATTCCTATACTGTCAACATTCTTCGGGCCCCTTCTATGGCGCTGTATAGCTGCTGCCTTGCTGAAGGATACATGGTCCAATATTGTGTGCCATGCGCAATTCAGCCTTCGGGCTGCCAAGCATGAGCTATGTATACCGTTAATAAATAAAAATAAATAAATAAATAAACGTTGGGAATGCACTCAGAGAATTGTGCTTCTCTGGCGAGATTTGCCGACTTGTTCGCATCCGATATTTTATTTGTGCATGTTAACAGGTACGATATTTAAAAAAAAAACATCTGTTGTGGTCACGATTTTGCAATCGCATTGGCACACTCTAGTTTTCACATTTCATGTTTGTTGGAATAGAACCTTTCTTATACTGTTGGGGGAGCAAAGGTAGTTCAACCATACAAAAAAAAGCAACACTCACTAGAAACAGATTGGCTGTATTAAACCAATGCCGCCGCTTTCGTTCTAAGTCGGTCAGGAAGTTAGCAACTTTGCAAAAAGTTCAGGATGTCGATAAATGGTATATCTGCTATTGGTGAATATCAGTTATATGCGATATGGAGCTGACGGTCAACAAGTAGGTACTTCATGACTACGTGCCAAGATGTTACCATAATATTACATTATTGGCCTGTTCTATGTGAATTTATTCTATTGATTATCACTCTTGTATTGTTTAGCAATGATTATCAATATCTAAATTTGAAAATTGAATGTGTCTGCAGGAGTCGAGCAATGACAACACCAGTGACGCATATTCGTCGATCCCGTCGCTGTCATCCAGTCAGACCAGTGTCGTCATCGATCTCGACATCGAAACCGCACCACCTGTTCCAAAGGTAAAATATTACCTTACCTTTGTCACTGACATACAGGAAGGACGTCTATCTTTATTATTTATGATTCATTAATAAGTTGACTGCGCATTGCAATTGTAGTAGTTTTTGAATGATTTAAGGAAAAGGGTTATTGAATGCTAATCATGTTGGCTGGATACATACACACATACATATATATATATATATATATATATATATATATATATATATACACACATTCATACACAGATACGTATATATCCAGACGTACATGTCCATGTATATGCATACATATTATACGTACAAACATACATACATAGGCCTACGTAATGTACATACGTGCCATGAATAGATAAATAATTTGGTACGTACATACAGACAGACGTGAAAGTCTACCTCAAACATGCATACATAAAAAGTGCAATGGACGTGTATTTATAGTATCAACATATACATACATACATACATACATACATACATACACACACATACATACATGCATTATACATTCAAACGTATTATATATATAAAAAAAAATTTTTGACAACTTCGTGTGTACTTTACAGGACTCCGGTGACCAAGTCACAAGATCGCTGAGTCTGCCCGCCGTAAGTCCGCCGGAACGAGACGCCTGTATGTACAGCTATTCTACTGCCAAGGTGAATAGTTCTTCAAAATTTGTATAAAATCTCTTTAAAAACAATGTCAAAATAATTTTATTCAACAGAAGTCCTTTTATTCGTGCCGATCTATGAATGTTATGATGTGGTATTTTAAAAGAAGCTCTGCTGAGACATAATTGCACACAAAATCGAGTTGAAATATACATAACACATGTATGTACATTACGTTTATAATAATTGTATAAAAAAAATGAAATCTAATTGACAACTACCCCCCCCCCCAAAAAAAAAAAAACGAAAATAATAATAATAATAATAATAAGTAATAATTATAATAATACGTCTGATGAAAATGGACGAGCTATAGATAACAGCTAAGCTAGGATTTGGAGAATCTCGAAAACACAAAACAAGTGATTGTAATAAATATGGGATATAAATTATCAACAAAAAGAAACGAAAGGGAAAAAATAAAACACTACTGCAAATTAAGTTTACCTGTACACCCGAATATCCACAATTTACAATATTTATATTTTGAGTTGCCTAAATTGAGATAACAATCCCGCAGTGGTATCTTTGAAA
>JZLH01S0102867.1:5046-15765 GCA_001188425.1 Eucidaris tribuloides
GGAGGCCCAGGGGGACCACTGTCATTACAAAGTGTACACCATGAGCATGTATGGACTTTCAAAATGACCCTAAACAAATTGGTCAATCTCGGAAAATCCTAAACAAGTATTCAAATCTGAAAAGATACCCTTTTAAAGTAAACCTTCTGTTAAAAGTATACCCTTTTTTTCTGATTTTGATATCCATTTCACTGTATGCGTGTACATCACTGCACCGTGAAAACCAACCCCTTTTACGCATTTGTTCACACGTGCATGGTGTACACCTTGTAATGACAGTGACTATCCCAACTCCCCTCCCCCGGCTGAGCTTCTGTGAAATTCTTACGCTGATGCCTTCAACATGCAGAGGAAATTGTTAATAAGCAATGTACATATGATGGCATAAATGGTGCCCTGGTGTACCAAATAGAAATCTGCCACTGTGTTTGATTATTTATTTTTTTAGTGTTGTACCCTGGGTTATCAAATCTTCTAAAAAGTTATTTTGTTGTGTGCTTGTTAATGTTGAGAAACTGTTGTGGTGTAAAACGTTTTGTTAAGTGGTCATAGTCAACACTAATGACCTTAAAAAATTATACTTTCAACATCATCTCCACTTTTTTGTCTGCTTGCCCTTTGGGCAAGTGAAATTATCACTTTCAGATTTTTACTTGCCCGAATAAAAAAATTACTTGCCCCCCCCAAAAAAAATTGATAAACATTAACAACAATTTCTCACTATTAAATTTCAACCACTAAGACCTTTTAATAGCATTGGAAGATAATTTTAATTCTAGGGCTTGCAAAAAGGTGCAATTTCTGAATTTCAAGAGTCATAAAATGAAGTATCATGAAAACCATCAATGATGGAAGTAGGTCTAGTAACGTTAGTTGAGCATTCAATTTACCATATATTTTGTTTACTTTTGGTAAGGTTTTGGACATATTTTTTTTCATTTGAGGATCAAAATTTTACTTGCCCAATCGGGCAAGTAAATCTAAACATTTTGAGTTTTTACTTGCTTGACATGAAATTTTACTTGCCCCAGGCAAGCGGGCAAGTGCTAGCGTCGAGCCCTGCCTAGGGTACAGAATGGTGTGTCATGTATCAGAGGTGATCTGACATTTGCTCCGATGACAGTTGCTCTGGTGACAATATCTCAGAAGACAAAGAGGGTTAGGGTTGCTATTGGGTTTCCAATTCAGAATAGGGTTATAGGGTTAGGGTCAGGGTTGGGTTAGGGTTAGGGTTAGTGCATGAAATAATCATCGGAGCAATTGTCGCCGGAGCAAATATTGTACATTTGTATCAGAGTGGAAAACGTGAACTAATCCAAGAGCTGGTACGTCACCTTGTTTCCTGTATTCCTCCTCTGGATTTTCTGGGAATGACGTATGAAGGGCGTTGACCCCTCCAAGTAAGGCGGCTCCCTGGGAAGTGACCACAAGATATGTATGTATAATTAGTGTACATGTATGTATGTACTGAGAGACTGAGAGTACATGGAGACTTGCTAATCTATAACTCATCAGTTGTCTGGCAGAAGGGCCTTAGCATATTGTTGGGCAACGGCGCACCATAAGCACGTGGTACATCAAATCTGTTCAGTCCTGACTTGTTGTTGAGGACCTCTTACTATTAAAAACAAGGCAATTGCAAGATCATGTCTCGCCCACCTGTGACTAAATAACAGAAAGGTTACTTTCCCAAAGAGCATCCCTACACCACGTTTGACCTAAAATGACCTTTGACCTTACCATTTGACCTCTGAAGGCAAGATAACAAGAAAGTCCCCCAAGAGAGTCTTGCAGGTAAACTTTAACGTTTGACCACAAATGACTTTTAACCTCATCATGTGACCTCTGACAGCACCACAACATGATGGTACCCAAAGTGCATCTATAACCCAAGTTTGGTTGCCATTGGACCAACTGTTGGTAAGTTATGTGTCATAAGAGAGTCTTGCAGGTACTCTTTACAATGTGACCTCAAATGATCTTTGACCTCACCACAGCATGATGGTACCCCTAGTGCACCTACCACCCAAGTTTGGTCGCCATTGGACCGACGGTTGCCAAGTTATGTGTCACAAGAAAGTCTTGCAGGAAAACTTTAACATTGACCTCAAATGACCTTTTACCTCACCATGTGACCTCCGACCGCACCACAACATGATGGTACCGCTAGTGCATCTACCACCCAAGTTTGGTCTCCATTGGACCAATGGCTGCCAAGTTATGTGTCACAAGGGAGTCTTGCATGTAAACTTTAATGTTGACCTCAAATGACCTTTGACCTCACCATGTGACCTCTGACCGCACCACAACATGATGGTACGCCTAGTGCATCTACCACCCAAGATTGGTCACCATTGGACCAATGGTTGCCAAGTTATGTGTCACAAGAGAGTCTTGCACGTACACTTTAACGTTGACCTCATCATGTGACCTCCGACCGCACCACAACGTGATGGTACCCATAGTGCATCTACTACCCAAGTTTGGTCGCCGGACGGACGGACGCCATTTGGATCCCTTAGTCTCGCCTTCACCTCCGGTGGGCGAGACAAAAGTACTTTGAGTTTAAAAAAGGTATTTTGACTTCAAAAGGGTAGTTTTAATTTTTTTTTCAATAGAAGTGCATACAAAGTGATCCCTTGAAAAAAAGAAAGAAAAGTGTTTTGAGACATTTTGCTAGACATTTTGCTAAAAAATCACAAGTATTTGCAACTAAAAAAAGTAAATAGTAAATATTAAATACTATCTCTGGTGGAAGCTCTGCGAGGTAAATCTACAATTTAAAAGACACTTTATAACATTGTGGAAGACCCGTTTAAAAATTGTCAAACTTTGCTATCTGACATACCTGACAGTGTTTGAGTGGACAAATGAACACCTTAGAACACAAAACTTTAGAGTTATGCTCTCAATAGTAAAATATGTACAGATAAAAATCGACACATGAAATATTCTCAGGTAATGAAATTTCTGCAACACAGCAGTCTATGGGTGGAAACTGGAATGGTCGCTCAATGATTTTCACTTTTTAAAAGCATTTAATGATCGTTTTGAACTGCAATTTTTTTCAGGGCTTCTTTTTTAGACCTTATCAGAGACATTGGTAGCACAGGGAATCAATGTAGCTCAGATTTTTTTAAACTGGAAACATTGTTATATGATGCCTTTAAGAATAGTTGGCCTACGTGATATCCCATACCTGCATGGTGGATTCCATAACGCTGACTGCTACCACCGCGTCTTGCACTCTGACCTCGCTCTGACACATGAGGCGGGCATGGGCCTGGGCCAGTCTCACCATGCTCTCCAGGAGACGGATCGTGGTCCGGGCTGCATTCCTTGTATCAGCCTGTCTCTGGGCCTGATAGTACCTTGACAAAACTCTGCAAAATTAAAATTCATGTATAAAAAACGTTGTTTAACAAATGCTTTCAATGTAAAATACCTGAGCTGCATAGTCCTACGTGTTACAAATGTTACAAAAGTGTCTTAGCCCTAAAAGGACTGGGCTATTTCGGAGGTGTTGATTTTCTGATCTCGGCCGTGGAGCACGCAACCGCGCAGAAATTTGGCATGCAGGTTCCTTTCAACATAAACTCTAAGTCTGTATAGTAATTTTTGGGAAAAAATCAATCTCTAATTAATATGAATTAATTGTGCAAATTTATGCATGAAAAAACATGATTTGCATATAAAACACTCAATTTCACTTAAGTGAATTTTGCAACCTTCTTAATTATTTTTCATCATTTAAAATTGTAAAGGTCAATTTTTTTCCTTACGTATTTCTTTGTTTATCAAATTTCTTATGTGTTTCTTTGTATTTGTAACTTTTTTTTTATTGTTTTTTTCCATGAAATTCATTGCAGACCATTTAAAAACCAAATTAGCTGAAAATTAATTATGAAAGTCAATTATAATAGAAAATAATGACCTTTTTATGAATTTCAAGATATCAGACAAATTCCATTGAGTTTGTACACAAATCACATAAATGAGCCATTTTTCGGCCATTTTTGGCATGACATTGTCTCACAAAAAGTCATGGGGTGTCCCGATGCTGTACCCGTTTGTCTCAAATTTGGTCTCAAAAGTTGCACAAGACTTCAGAGAAAAAAGTCATAGAATTGCGCTGTATTACCATTGTGCGTTTCAATATAATTGCATGAAACGTCGAGGGGGGGGGGATCAAGGCCCCCCAGTCCTTTTAGGGTTAAAAGTGGTCTAAAAATGAAACCCTGAAAAAATTGCAATTAAACACAATCACTAAAGTGTTTTAAGAGCGTAAAAATTGACAAATGACTTGTTTTAACATCCAGTTTTAGACTAAAATGTCATATAAACCATTTAGTGGAAGTTCACTGTCAAGGTACAGTATATTCAACTTGAAGATATTTTGATGGAGACAGCATGATTTTCAAAACCTTTTTTTCCCAGTCCTTGACAATTTATTTATCTATTTGTACATCATTATGCAGCCCATACATCAAAAGTTCTACAATTTTATATTGGATGTCTAAAATGTTAAACAATCTCTTTATGTATTTAAATGAGGCATACTTTTGAAGTAGATACAACATGGTTCACACGTTGGACACATCAATGCAGAAAATGTTTGTCTCAGTCTTGGTCTGAGTCATATGTACAAACGCTATAGAAAGGTTGTGGTTTTGGGCAGTAGGGTATGTCGGTTTTCCGGTATATCGTTTTTTAATGATATTTCATTTTGTCGGTATTCCCGGTATTGCCATTGAAAAAAGTATCGATGTATCGACTTTTTCCGATATCCTGTTTTTCTCCGATATTTTCTTCCATATATCGACAAAATAACAACATCCATTTACATTCATAATTTTCCTTCCACAATAAATTGCCTCCGAAAGAGTTATCTCTTTGATTATTCACGTGGAATTTGCTGATTGCGGACCGCTTTAACATGTACAGACATGTCGCATGTCGCATCAAAAAGTCGGAACTCGTTTCCCGTCGACTCTTGCTCGCCACGGAAAGATTTGCGGCCTTTGTCCTTTCCTGTCAGTAACCGTTGAGGGCGTATACATGTCATAAACCCGCTCTGAGATGGCGGACATATCCGACAGCGCAGGTTTGTGATCTCATATTTTTCCTTATTGTTGTTGATATTTATTACCAATGATAGAGGTATGTTCATATTAAAAATATTTTCACTTATAAATCGTTTCAACTGTCCTACCGTCAGTCAATAATTGACTTCAGTCCCACACATTGCCATCAATGTTGTATGTGCAGTGCTTACAGCATCGAGTTGTGCAGTTGCTAGAGTCGCGAGTCGCCCGCTACGGGCCGGTATACCGGGTTTTAACGATATTTTTTTAGCGGTATCGGTATACTGGAAATTTGTTATACCGACATTCTTTATTGGGCAGCTTCGGTCTCCGAACCTGTGGTCTCATATATAACACTGACTGATACATATTTCTTGTCATTCATACAATATAATGAACAATCACATGGTGGTCGTACATAACAAAATGGCTGTCAACCTATCTTCAATAGATGTATTAATGAATGGAACAACCTCCCGTCTGCTGTGGTGGAGAGTACATCAATAAATACTTTTAAAGATAGAGTTTGGGATTTGCATGCCCAAAAACGTCAACAATGAATAAAATCAGCTCAAATTATTCACAATGTGAAGATTAGTATCAATAAACACCTGTCATAGAACCTTTGGGTAGAATACAGAGTTTTGGTGAAAATCTGGACATTTAAACTTCAAAATTTGCACAGTGGCGTGCACGTGAACGGGCCATTCAGTTAGTTCCAAAATTATCCGATCACCCATTAGCCAACGGTCGCATGGAGTTTAGCTGTGTGCTCCGCTGGTCGTGCGAACATACACATAACCATAATCTGCAATTTGAGCAAAATTTAAACTCGCAGACAGAACAATATTGTGGTAGAATATTGTTATTATTTTTTTCTCATAAAACATCAGGTTTGTGACGTATGGATCTCAAACTTTCAACACACCATTTGTAAGTACTAAACTACCGTTTGGTATTGATAATGAAGGGAAGTGATGGACTTGCAAATCCTGAATCAATCTTTTTAAATCCAACTTGTCTAAATTTGGGTCATCAAGAAAATATAAGTTTGACCCAGAAGAGTCCTTTGCTTGTCCATGTTCGTCAACTGTTGTACAGCGCCCTTGAAAATGTTCCCAATCTGGATTCTTCATCCCGACAACGAGAGGCAAACAAGTCTTTAACTTTAAATGCCTTCTTCCAAGGTATATTCACAAGGTTTAGGTATAATGGCCACCTGTGTAAAGTAGTCACATTTTTCTTGGCTGCTATACACAGGTTTGACTGTGGTAACAATAAAACTGGCATGGCTTACATGTTGGCCTGTGGTGTCATGATGGGGTCGATTGTCTTGATGACACTCAGATACGTCTGCATCTTTTCTATACTCCACAACTCACTAGGGGGCGCTCCTTATGCCACGAAAAAATGGGAGAGAGAGAGAGAGAGAGAAAGAACAAGCATTACCGATTATTGTCACTGATGCAATAATGTGCAATTCTTTACATGCCACATTGAAGGGCAGTACTATAAATTGGGAGAAGTAAAAAAATATCTCAAGCACCAAATGAGTTGGAACAAAATATGGAGCAAAATTGTGCGAGCAACACGTTAAGTGTTGAATGAACAGCTGTGAGTAATGTCAATTATCAAATGCCTGCACTGTGCTCTTTTTACATAGCCTGATGTAGGCTAGTAGTTGTAGCTACAATGCTGCAATTAGTACTTCAAAATAAAAGTTTACTGCATCATTTATTTACTCTATCTTTTATTTACTCTGTCATCGTTCTACAACCATGATCAACCTTTACCAATCTAAATATCTTTAATTTTTCAAAGTACAGTAAGAAGACTGAAAAATAGAGCCAAAATGCTAACATCTTCTGTACAGATTCCCCCCGTTGTGCCTACCTTGTGGCCCTGGGGCCTTCCCTTCCAGGATGTACGACGACACCACCCGATCCCACTCCTCGTTCTGTGAGTCCAGCAACACCAGGACGATGTCGAACCTACTCAGCAGTGGACTAGCGAGGGCGATGTTGACGCTGATGGACTGCTCTGGGTCGTACTTGCCTTTTGGGTTGGTGGCGGCCAGGATCGTGGTACGTGTCTTGAGCTTGCAGACCAGACCAGCCTGGAAGTGGAATTACCATGGTTGAAATTATTTTGATTTTTACATTTTAATATCTAAATGTGTATGCAAATCAAAATTTTTGACAATTGAAATCAGATTTATTTTTTTCAATTTAAAACTTTTTTTTCAAATAATCAACCCCCACATTGCCCAAAGTGGGTGAAAGCATTGATGTGATGTCTAAGTACTAAAACCTTTGATTTTTCATTTAAAACAAAAAAAAATGAAAACAAAAATGGTATTGTATACCGTGGTGGTTTTATTTTCATGAATTTTATGACTAAGAAAGCACAAAAAAAATTCACTTCCTGAAATACTTATACAAAGTGAATGAAAATGCAATAAAATCTCAAAAATAAACCCTCAAATTTCCAGTTTTGAAGCAAAAATATGAAATGTATGCAAAATATATGGCCTATACAGTGCATGATGAATTACATCAATCATAACAATAACCACCTTGGCCTATGCGTGATAATCAATCTACGGTGATTGCATAATTGAGTGGAGAAATATCTATTTTAAAGATTGGGTTCAGGATTTGCAAGACCTCCACGTCCCTTCTTATCATTACCAATAGTCATTAAGTACTTAGAAATGGTGTGTTGAAAGTTTACGATCCATATGTCATGAATTTGTTTTATGAGAAAAACTAATAATGATATGCTACCAGAATATTGTTTATACACACCGGGTACTAAGAATCATTTACGATGACAAAAGGTAAAGGAACAGGAGGGCAACGACCAACTTGAAAATAGTGTTTGTATATACAGTTCAGTCAGTGGTTGGGGGAGGGTAATTAAATAGAAAGCAGTATTTGGTAGATATACACCTGCTGGTTGAGTTGAGGGTTTGTCCATTTAATGTAGAGCCCCTCTTTGATTTTTAGTTGAAAGTCAGTTTGAGCAGTATCGAGAATTTCAAAACATTGGGTGTTGCATTCTGACAAACATTGGGTGGAAGACTGTAAGTGCTTCCAGACATGGGAGATTTTATCCTTCCCCAGGTGCTCCTGTACCCGCGTTATGTAATGATGTTTTTCAGTAACCAGTTGCTTATATCAGACATGTATAAATACCAAGAACTCTCTAGAATATTGTTTGCGTGAATTCAAATTTTGCTCAGATAGGCGTTCGCAATACCAGCCGAGCGCTGCAGTCAGATACTGAACTCTGCATGACCTTCGGCTAGCTGGCCGTGACAGGCTTCGCAGACATTACTAACAGAATTGTCGTAAAAGCACAGGCCACGAGTCGGCCATCGCTTTGCAAGTTTTGAAGTTAAACCGTCCAGATTTTCAACAAAACTACATAGTCTATCCAAAGGTTCTATGAGAGGTATTTATTTATAATAATCTTCACATTGTGAATGATTTTAGCTGATCTCATTTATTTTGCTGTTTTTTGGTGTACAAATCCTGAACCCAATCAGATCCTCTGTCAAGACAAAATGGAAAAGCACCATCTTCTGACTCAAAGGATAGAAAGAGAGGCACCAATATTTAATGCAATGTAAACAGCATACACTGATTATACATCTATACGAATCGGTTACCTTGGCAACGCTGATCGTCTGCTGTTCCATGGCTTCATGGATGCTGCCTCTGTCATGTTCTCTGATGCTGTTGAATTCATCTATGTGTTTGGAAGATTTAAAGACACTATATATCATTCTGGAAGCCTTATTTAAAAAAATTGTCAAACTTTGCTATCTGACATATCTGGCAGTGTTTGGATGGACAAAAAAACACTCTAGAACACAAAACTTTACATAGTTATGCTGTCACTCATAAAATATGTACAGATGAAAATTGGCACATGAATATATTCTCAGCTGATAGAAAATTCTACAAAGCAGTATATGGAGAAAAACGGGAATGGTCGCTCAATGATTTTCACTTTTAAGAAGCACTTAATGATGGTTTTGAACTGCAATTTTTTCAGGACTTCATTTTAGACATTATCAGAGATACCGGTAGCATGGCGGATCATGTAGCTCAGATTTTTTAACTGGAAACATTGTTATACGAAGCCCTAAGTATAGAATCCATTATCATTAACATCACACCTACCAAAAATTGTTTGAAATGACATAATCATTGTCAGTGGCTTTTGAATGATCAGCAAACAGACATCACAATTTATATTTCCTATGGCAAAAATGTCATGGACCTGCTTCATGCATTATCTACAGGTGGTGTCCTGCAACTAGGGTTGCCTGGAGTGGGAAATACTGGCAGGATAATACCGGTAAATAATACCTTGATAATTTTTTAGGAAAATGGGAAATAACTGGAAATACAGGGAAATACTTTGAAATATACTTCTTGAATATATTCAGGTATTGCCCAGGTATTTCCCAAGTATTTAAAGTATGTCCCTGTACCTCTGTAGTCTGTTCAGTAAACATCCTGAGTACTTCTTCCCAGCTGCATTTCTCAGTATTTCCCGCCTGGACAGGAAATACTTGAATTTCCCGGGAAAAAGCAAACCCTGTCTGCAACTGAGTACCATTTCATTAAATATCCAGCAAACCATTCAAGAGGAGTTTCCCATGTGATGTACACAGAGATGTATGCTCCCCTCCCTTAGAACTAACTAACTAACTACCTGACTGACTAACAAACTAACTTACTATCTAACAATCTAACTTACTATTGAACAAACTAACAAACCAACTAACTGACTAGCTAACAAACTAGGTACCCAAGTAACTAAGTTACTGACAATTTAACTCACTAACTATTTAAGAAACTGACAAACCAAATAACTGACAAACTTACTTACAATCTAACTTACTATTTAACAAACTAACCAACCAACTAACTAAAAAACTAATGACCTAAGTAACTAGCTGACTAACAAACTTTAATACTAAATAAATGACTAACTAAATATTTCTTACCTGTGCAGCACAAACCACTATCAGCCAACACAAGGGAACCAGCTTCCAATGTCCACTCTCCTGAATCCCTGACAGCTGTGACAGTCAGCCCAGCAATGGTGGAACCAATCCAAAACTACTATGGCTGCACACTTGAGGAACTGAGACTTTCCTCTAGCCTACAGTTCCTAACTACATGTACCTAACTAACTAACTAACTAACTAACTAACTAACTAACTAACTAACTAACTAACTAACAAACTAAATTATTAACAATGTAACTAATTTACTATTTAACAAACTAACACACCAACTATCTAACAACCAACTAAATTATTAACAATGTAACTAATTTACTATTTAACAAACTAACACACCAACTATCTAACAACCAACTAACTAATTGACAAGCTAACTATGTAACTAGCAAACTAGCAAACTTTACTTCAACTAAATATTCTTTACCTATGCAGCACAAACCACCATCAGCCAACACAAGGGCACCAGCTTCCAACATCCACTCTCCTGAATCCCTGACAGTTGTGACAGTCAGCCCAGAAATGGTGGAACCAATCCAAAACTATTTTGGCTGCATACTTGAGGAACTGGGACTTTTCTCCGACCTAAAGCCC
>JZLH01S0102885.1:7387-20278 GCA_001188425.1 Eucidaris tribuloides
TTGATTGATTGACTGATTGATTGATTGATTGATTGATTGATTGATTGATTAACAAAGCCCATATTATGCGAGCTGATATTATCAGCTCGCAGGCTGGTTCCCAATGGGGCCGTGTGATGTGGGCTACGCGCACATTAAGTCAGAGTCTCCCGTTTGCTCGGGGGTCTCGGCGGGAGAATCTCCCGCTTAAAGGGAGAAGGCGCCAGCAACTAACAGGTATAATTTAAGAAATAAAGAGGCATTGAGAGTATTGTGAGAATTATGGTATATGGTGATAAAGACAGCCTAAATAAGGGCTACTGTGTGACACTCACACTCAGCAAGGCCATATAAATTAGTTAATTTGTGTTTATTTTATGTCTTTGCAGAAACAGTCATAGGGGGGAGGAGCTTATCGATTCAAACAGTGCATACATTACTACGGCGTGACTAACACACGTCGGGTGGCATGCATATGTCATGCTTGGTCGGTTTCAGCAATGTGTACGTGCGATCTGATTGGTTGACACGAACTCAAATTATTTTCTTAACTTATGCCTGTTAGTTGCCGGTGCCTTCTCCCTTTAAGAGTGTGTTTGGGGTTTAGATTCTCTGATTTAAAGCGCATAATAGTAAAGCGCGCAACAACCACACACACACACACACACACACACACACACACACACACACACACACACACACACACACACACATTTTGCAAGTCATGCTCATAAATATGGAATATATTAGAGACATTTTAGAAGTTGCCATTTTTCCGTGAACGGTACATCTGGGTTTAATATTTGCTCACCCCTGGTGAAACAATAATTATAATCTAAGTATTTCAGGAATGCTGAGTATTTTGTAGCGTCCGACTCGACGCTAAAACCTGAAATAATGGCAGTATTCACAGTTGTTGTTGTTGAGTCACGTGGTGGTTACGCGCGTTATTAGACTTGTAATAGACTATTCTGGTGTTGACTTAATGATAATTGACATTAGATCAAAATTTATCAGTTGGTGTATTTTTTTGTAATTACTTTAATTTAATACTTTTTTCATGATTTTTGTGGATTTAAAATAAATAAATATATAATTGTTATTGCGCTCAAATGTATTTTAGTTTTTAGTTGAGTCATCTCATGAAATCCAAAAATTGCTTCACATACTGCGTTTTTGTGAGATTAACAGTTATCTTGAAAATTTTGGACGATATATCAACAAAACATGATGAGCAGGAGTGTACTGTCAAATAAGTACGGTTTTTATTTAGCATGTAATCATCAAAGTGATTTCTAAAAGTCTACTATAAATCCCATCTGAGCCAATCAGAGATTCCTTTTCGACGGTAATGACTAAACGTGCCAAGAAAAAAAATTGGGTCAAAACCGGCAGCGTAAATATCAATTTAGAGATCATCACACTGAAGTAAGTGTGCACGGGTAGAATGTCAGAAATAATTATGTAAAATTGCATTTTATACCAGAATCAAAATAAATTACCGCAGAGTTATTTTTATATTGATGCTTTGGGGGAAATTGTTATTTTTATTTTTAAAAAATAACAACGAATGCCAGAATGCATCAAGGGGTTCGGCAACAATCTAGCGGATGATCGTACAAAGCAACGTGACAGTTAGTCATAGATTACAGAATTTGAGGTTTGGTAAGATATTTGGTGCATAATCGTGTCTCATTTATTACTGAATTAATGTGACAAATTATTTTCATAAAATTCACCTTGGAGTAAATACAGAAATATTTGAAATACCACGTTAATTCTAAGCTTGATTGTGAGTGTGTTGTGTTCATGTTGTTGCATGTGCATGATTAATGTGTAGTCCCGCACGTAGAGTTATATGTAGCGTTAGTTACATGTATGCACTGTGGGCCTAAATCGGCACACCCTACATTTCACACAGAAAAATGTCACGCAATTCAATAAACAGTAACCAAATGATGTTTCTCATATAATGATGCAGATATCTGGAATAACATTGCATGAAAATAAGACGAAAAAAACTCACTTTTACTGTATTTTTAAGACGATTTTGCCATGGCAATGTGTCGCTCTACTCGGACCGAGTCGGGTAAAAACGGTCGGTGTCCTAAATGTGCATACATGTGCATTGGCTATGTTATTTGTGCAGAACTTTGATTTTTGTGAGCGCATCAACAAATTTCGAATTTCGGGAATCTGCGTGTATATTTTTCGAAAACAGTGATGCATCATGCATCAGGAATGAATTTTTAAATTTAAGTCTGGACCAATTGATAATTTTAGTGCGATTTTTTTTTTTTGGTATGCACATTTAGGACATACACAGAGATTTAGGGCACTTGATCATATAATTATCTTTATACATAGCACTAGTAGATTACCTTCATTTACTGCGTCATCTTCTGAGCTAATCCTTTTCTTGTAAATTGTAATTTATCCTTTATTGAAAATATGACTTTTCTTGATCATGAGATGCACGTTCAACTTATCGTCCGAATCCCGCGCATGCGCTCTTCACGCGAACGGTTCGCAACCTCATTTGCATACAACTCCATTCATACACAGTTCTGCGGCTCTCTCATTGGCTTTCCGTGAGCTCTCATTTGAATACGTTCCCACAACGGTAAGGCATATCTGTGCGTGTGGAAAGCCTGCGACATCGCGATCATTTTGATACCAAACTCGTCATAATACCTTCAAAAGATGATTTTCTACGAATATTTCTTCCTCCGTTGGGAACTCCTGTTATTTGCCCTGAATTTCATCTACTTTGTCAAGTTCGGTGTTGTCATTTTAGTTACATTTTATGTGCGAACTTGAGTTGTACCTTTCGATTCGTTGAAGTTTTCTGTACACATGTATATCTATGGTGTGTATGCGCCAGTGTTGTGTGTGATGCGCCAATTGATTTTGTACAGCGATACACTTGAGTTTGGTCGCCATTTTCGTCTCCGTGCTGGGTGATTGACAGTTTGTGCGCGGCTTCCGAAGAGAGCCGAAGTGCTTGGGTTGCGTGGTATTGTTTCGGAGTGGAGATAGCGGGAGGGTAGTGTGTGACGTGTGACGACTTGTCGAGCGTGATACAGGTGCTTGTTTGGGGCCGGGCTGGGAAATTTGGAATGTGCATTTGTGATACATGTATTGTGTGTACGTACATGTATTATGAACTGCGCGTTGACAATGCTATGTTTGAACATGGTAATGTGCAGCTCAATGTGGGCTGATTTGTTAAATGTAATGTCTACGTGTGGGCAGACAAAGCTGCCCGTTTATTTCTACTCTTCATTGAAATGGGCCGGGCGGGGGTTGATTTTTTTTTTAATGAACCACAAATTTTTAATGGACAGCAACAGTAACAAATGAATTGATACAAATATAAATGTTATAAAAATAGACAAATTGTAAGAAATCGTTGCATATTTTTACCAGGCAAAGTAATAAAATATTAACTCCATGATGCATGGTTTCTAAACAAATAAAATGACATTTTAAAGACAATATGTAGATATTAGGAGTCTCAAAACAATGTTCGATAAAGGATCCTTATGAATGTTATGACCTTTGGTGTAAATGTTGCGACATCAATTAACATACGTCGTCAAAATCAACAACCTTGATCATGGAAAAAAATAATTGTATTGGTACATGTATAGAACAAATACACACACACACACACACACACACACACACACACACACACAGAAGAGAGAGAGAGAGACACACACACACACACGATGTATCAGACACCCGCCCTTGCATGCAGAGATCGCAAGCACATGGCCGATCTGCCGTCTCTGCATGCATGCACAGGCCTGCAATGTTATGTCGCAATCACGCTTCCCTCCGCCCGCCCATGTGCACGCATCAAATTTCGGTCTTCGCCGCTTCGGAAATTAGCTCCGAGAGCTGTGCGAAGACCCGAGCGTTAGCGCGGAGCTCCGCCCACTAGGTCAATTATCGGTCAAACTTCGATATGCTTGGTCGCACCGAGTGCGAAGCTTGAGCGATCAGCCAATGAGAGGCCGATGAGTTTGTGTACAGCAGTGGATGGGCAAAGTTGAACGTGAGATGATGCATGCAGTAAGCTTTAAAAGTAAATCTCGTGCACAAGTTGCCAATGGCAATGAATGACTTTGACATTGTGATTTGATTTTAATATGAATTGAGAAAACTGTTTTCATAAAAAAGTACACTTTCATACAATCATGATATATTTTCTGCAATACTGGCAATTTAGTACTTGATCTAGTAACATGTAATAGCCTTTGATCAAGGCCTCAGGGCTTAATTGATTTCCCCCGTCAGCGCAATACCCCACTAGCGCCTGGAACGAGACTAACCGCGCTAACCCCAGTCAGTGAACAAAGCAGGCGAGGGGCGAAGCCCTCGGCCTTTGCTATTCTCTATCGAATTTCTTATTTCAACCTTTGTTTTGCAGCCGAAATCTGCCACCAAACGGTGGCAGCCAATCAGAATCAGACTTTCACGATTCAATCGCATAGTACCAGTGTAGAGTTCAGTGCATAGTACACACGTAGAGATATCTATGCACATTGCACGCAGTATGCGCTATGCACTGGACGTATGTGATGGATGGGTTCATGTTTACAGTAGGTGAATAGATTTCTGAAACTGTGTTATCAACGTTGACTATCTATTTTCCGACTTTAGATTCGTTACATTATGCAATTACAAGGTATTTTGCAATGACTAAAATAGCTAGTTTCTTCAAATTCCTTCTTGTGTTACGGGAAATAGCTTGCTTTTCAAACAGTAGGCCCCTACGGTATATTCACGAACTGTACGATTTGAAACCGGTCCGTAACGTGGATTGGGCAACAAACCGATTATGTAATGAATATTCATGGTCGGTCCATATGATGCTGTCCTGAATATATAATTAGTTTGGTTCGTGAGTGCAAAATAGAAAAGGCGTTGTGGGTGAACAGCCAATCTTTCGGTGCGCCAGGAGTGTAGGCAATATAATTAGTCTCTTTTTAGGCGCACGGGATACAACTACTGCTCTGAGGCTTAATGGCGTGAGGGACAACCCACACCCACAATACCTTATCAAAAGGCTAGTACATGTAAGGATGTGCCACCATTTATTTTTTCTGTCCTACAGGTAAAATTAAATCACAATGACAGAAGCAGAGACGGTGGAGACCCCAGCTGCACCTGTCGACGAGGAAGCCATTGCACGCCTCGACGCGATGTTTACATCCAGGTTCACAGACGACGACGAGGAGTTCCAGACGTACCTAAATCAAGAAGTCAAGTCAAAGGTTCCTCCGATCGTTAGATCACTATTTTGCTGTAAGAGGTCGGGCTCCCAACAGGTATGGAACATTTAGAGTGGGCTCCACCTCTTTCTCCTCCTTATCTTCTTACTTTCCTCCTCGTCTTTTCCTCCAGCTCATTGTGCTGTAAGAGGTGGAGTTTCCAATAAGTATGAAACGTGGAAATTTTGCTTCTCCTATCGTCATCTTTCCTTTTAATTAAATTGCATGTCTCATGTCTAGGTCTAGTCTGTCGTCCTCAATTCTTAATTTTCTTCTTCTTCTTCTTCTTCTTCTTCTTCTTCTTCTTCTTCTTCTTTTTCTTCTTGTTCTTCTTCCCCTTCTTCTCCTCCTCCTCCTCCTCTCTTCATCTTGTTCTTCTGCCTTCATCTTCTTCTTTTATTTTTGTAAGTTGCTGGTAATTACAAATACGTATAGGACACTTTTTAAAACAATCTGCATCTATCGCTGTGTACGATTAGTAAACAACCTATCATCAACAAGAATACCATATGCAGGGCTCGAGAAACCTGGAGGCCCAAGACTAGTGCCGGGGGCATCTGAAAATTGCAGTAGGGCACTCAGCAGAAAAAAGAACCTGCCCGAACGGGCAGTGCCTTTTTTGGCAATGATTGATTGACAAGAACAACTTGTGCCTTGATCGGGTATTTGCAGTTGACCTGCAGTCACTTGAATCTAAATTTAAGTGCCCAACTTGGCAGGCAAAGAAAAAAGTCTTTGTCAAGGCCTGCATATGACGTGATTTATTTTTATTGAAATCCCCATAGTGTGGGAGAATTTGACTGTAACATGGGGTGTATCTTGCCAGTGAAGTTATTTTGATTACATACAAGAAATATAGAGAGAACTGTGAGAAGATGCAGATAATGTCATGTCATGGCATTTGTTGACATGAAATTTTTGTGTCAAAATAATTTCTCCAGACCGTACGGACGAGGTGGCTTCGACAACCGGCGGAATCTGAAGCGTCCCTACGACGGCCGGGACGATTGGTACAGAAACGACAACAGGCAGAGGTGGCAGCAAGAGAACTTCAGCAGACGGGGTGGCGGTGGCGGCGGCGGTTGGGGCGGCTACAACCGTGGTGGCTACGGTGGCGGCTATGGTAACCAGGGCTACGGTGGCGGCGGTGGCTATGGAAACCGCGGGGGCTTCCGGGGGGGGCTACAACCAGGGGCGAGGGGGCTACCAACAGCAGGACAGGTGGAATAAGAGGGGCAACTACCAGCAGAGGGGAGGGGGCTCATACCAGGCAAGAGAACAGAGGAAATGGGAAGATTACTAGATCTGTAGGTCTTCTGTAGTTATTTTTTTTTCAGTGGAGGTGGGGGTGGGTGGGGGGGGGAGGGGATTGTGTATGGGTAGGGTGGGTGGGGGTAGGGAGATCCCAGTATGGCTGAGCAATAGTTGGTCATGGATTTGTAGGAGTCAGTCTAGTGTGTATGGTGAGTGTGTGTTTTATAACTAGTGAAATTTTACTAACAGGACAGTTGGAACATGAGTGGAAAACTGAAACTGATCAGGTTCTATCACTTGGTCCATTACAACCAGATACAATTTGATCTGCAGTCCGCAAATTAGCAGAAGAGAAGGTAGAGTGTAGAGGTACGGAGACGGTACTTAATCAGAACTGTATCTCACAACTGATTCGACAGGGCATTACACAGTGCGTACATGTACATCTGGTTAAGTTGTCTCTTGTTTATACCAGTAATGGGTAGTAGGCAATGATGTAGAAACATGCCTGCGCTGTTGTGTTTCTGGAATTGTTTGCAAGTATTTTTTTTCAAATGAAAGTACAGTATATAGAAAAAATGTTTGGGATGGGGGAACTTTATAAGTTAGCAATAAGCCTTCCTTGTGCATGCATGAATATAGTATCATATACGTAGTATTATAGAATTTCCCAATTATTGGGGGAGGGGGGCAACATTTGGGTCATTTATTGAAAAGTAATACTGACAATTGATTTAAATCATAAAAATCTGATTTAAAAAAAAATAGATAAAAAGAATACGCTGTCTGTGATAGATCAAATTTTCAAAATAATATCTTTCTGTTCACCTCATACATGTACATCTGCAATTGTTTGACAATACAATATTACACTGGATTTTCATTTAGACTAAACATGCATAATATTCCTGTCTCCATATCAGAATTTTTCATCTTTTCTTGCCCTCCACTCTAACCTCTCACTCTTCATCCAATTTGTAAATGACTGTAAACTTGGTTTTTCAGTTCAGAGATAACAGTGGGGTGAGATAATTAGTGTGTGACTTTCTTTTGTTAAAAATGATACTGATAATTGTATAAACTTCATTTTGTGTCTTACAGTATCTTTAGACTGTTCAGTTACATACACACAACAAAAAAAGTAACCACACCCTTTTTCAAACTACCAAAACTTTTTAACGAAATGAGTTTTAGCAAAATAATTTGGCAGGTATATTCAAACACTCACTGACTAACTTCTGTGTGAAAATGGGATTTATCTGTTAAGCCATGATGAGTGAGCATGCAAGTAAAAAAAATTCACTTTTCAACACTCACAGGAGTCATCTCTTATGCCAAAATAATGGTAAATAATGACATTTTTTGCTTTACTAATAAAGTGTGCTCACTCTACCATGACATGGTTGCAACCTCTTATGTTCGTATAACATGTACAGATAGATTGTGCTGAAAAATATTGGATTTCAATTTTTCAATAAACTCAATGGATTTTCCAATTTCAAAATTGAGGAAGGATAAAAACTATTAAATTGAGCTCACTGAAGCGTTAAATATGCAAAAAGTGCCAGGAGAGGTGTAAGAGGGTTAAGTGATGGATGATTAACATAAATTGCGCTTAATCGTTCACCAGAAACAGAATTTGTCAAAATCCTGCATCACAAATTCCCCAAAATGACCTTTGTGACTTTTGAAAAGTGGCATTTTTGCCTTTATTACTTGCTCACTCATGCATAACTCAATGGATCAATCACATTTCCACACAGAAGTTAGTCAATCAGTGCAGAAACACCCTTGCCGAATAAATTTGCTCAAAAATGTTCCTTTCAAAAGTTATGGTATTTCTAAAAAGGGAGTCGTTACTTTATTTTGTTGTGTTTATTTCGTGCAACGTTCGCCTTTTTTTGTGACAATTGTAAATTCATGTCAACTGTGGTGCAGCAACATTTTTAACTAACAATTCTAGAAAGACAATAAAATACTGTAATCATTGCATTCAAATTATTTTGTCCATTCAAAATTTAGAGCATGTGTGTGTTGGTTCTTGTAATGATGAGCTGGTCAATTTCAATTTCTTTTTTGTCTAAAGATACTGCTGGATGTGATCTTAGTTACAACATAAAAACCATTTTATTATGAGAATTCTATTTATTACTCGACTTACATATTGTGTTACATCTTACGGATGAGACAAGCATGTGTGTAACATGTACAGTACAGGTTAGTGTTGCACGACTCCAGGATTTTGGGGAGTCGACTAGTCGTCGATCGTAAGTCGCGACTCCGACTATTTGCCGACTCTCGGCTTTCAATTCTGTCGGCATAATCAGTAGGTAAAGGGAAGCACACTACAGCCTACACAATGACTGTTCCATATAGTAAGTTCATGTTGAAAATTATTTTTGGACTTCTGTTGTTTCAACTGTGATTATGATCATTCAAAAATTGACTTTGTGTCATAGTCCCACACATTGTCATCGATGTTTGGGCTGGTTTATATGGCACATATATGTGATTACATGGAGTCGATCCTTACGTTTCTGTCAAGTCAAAGTCGCGACTCCTCAACGATAGTCACAACTACGACTTTTGGCGACTTAGTCGTGCAACACTAGTACAGGTATTTTCCATTTACTGTGTGAAATCACAAGAGATGCATGTACAAATCAGATAACTGCCTGCTCTGAATTGCATGCATGCGCTTTGTGCTGGTATGACTTAAAGTGAGGAATGGTAACAAAAGTGTAATGTACATGTACATATGAATCATATAACTTACGAATTTTGCTTGCCTTTTTGCGGCAGTCATTTTTGTTTTCATTACTCTAAACAACTAATAAATTTGACTTTGCTTTGCTCAGGACCATCCAGTAGGAATACAGCATACATGTAGTGTTTAAAATGTTGCACTCTCAGATGCAGTATGAAAAGCATGATTTATGCTTAAAACAGGTCCGCAAACCACTGGCTAGTTAGAATAATGTAAATTTGTATTTGGTACCTTTGTGATAATAAGAGTGTAAGCACATGGTTTACTAAATGCAGCCTGTAGCCTTGCTGGTGAGTAAGGAGACACATAAATTGTGACCCCTACAGAGTGCAAATCTTCAACAAGTGAGATATTTGAACGTCATCCGAGAATATGATATGAATGTGTACTTCATGTCCTTGCAAAGTTTACTTGTGCGTTGCTGATATTCAGTCTTGATTTGCCTTATCACTGATTTCTGTAATGAATTTCATCTAGTTTTCTTCTCATTTTGCAGTTAATCAGATGTGTTATTTGTTTTCCTTTTTTCCCTAATTTCTAATCAAGCAGCATTGTAAATTAAAGTTTGTATTTAGTAAATTTGATAAACGTGCATACAGTGAATCTACCCATTGTAGTATGTTTATTCATAAAGCCCATGTATTGTGTGCAAATGGGATTGAAATAAAATTGCATTGTTTTTATTGCTGTAATTATCCTGCATATGTAAGGGAAGAGTAGTGGCATTTCTTCATAAGTGTAGAAGGGGTGCAGAAAAATGTATGTCCTTAAGTTAAGAATATTTTAACAGTGGTCAATGTGCCCCTTTGAGACTATTGCTAATGCTACCCTGTAAATGTTGGCCGTAATTTGGTAAAATCATGGAAGTCATATTTATTTCACTCGAGATAAAACCACACGACAACCTCTACACTTTGTCGTCAGAGGAGATATATTGTTTTATTGTTTTTTATACATATTAGCTGTTCCTCGTTAGAGCTGTGAGATATACACTGTGGTGTAAAATATATCTCTAGTAATTTGATCAAAACGTTGTATCTCTATTAAGATTATGTTGTTTCATGATAAAGGTCTCGGCACTGTGCTTGGAGATATAGTGTGGGTGTCAACTGTACAAAGAACTGAGTTATTAGACTAAAACTCTTCAATCTGTTACCTTTGATTGATAATCTCAAAAAAATGCCAAAACAGAGATATATGTGGTTTTACCAAATTATGTCCGATGTGTAGATTTTGTTTCATTTCTGTTGTGGATTGTTTGATATTGGTAAATTTGTGCATTCATATTTGTTATTTGTCTTTATTTCTCCGAGTATACTCATGTGAACAAGCTGTCGCTGTTAGTCAAAAGATTGCCATATTTTTGAAAAAAAGCAAATGAAACTGGTCAAGACTTTTAGGTGATTTTGCATTTTCTTTCTTCCAGGAATGACATGAAACTAACATGAAGGTATGTTCACATGATATGAATATTTATCTTCTAGTATCATTATTTCAACACACATACATGTATTTTGTTAATAATTTACCATTATGAAAGTTGCCTTGTCTAACCGTTCATGTGCACTGTGTGTTATGCTGTGGACATCTTTTAACTTAAAAACTTTTACTCAGGCGCTCAAGGCTCATCAAATATTCTTGTAATTTGTACTACAGTTTACCTACTTTATCTTTAGTTCCAACATTCCTGTAAGTATAAAAATCCTTGTAAAAATAAAGTAAACATAGCAAATAAATTCAGGTTATAAGTTACTACACTGTATTTATTCTATGTTGTGTTCATTCAAATATTTGTGGAGACGACATCGTTGTGCGCCTGGCAAAAAGTTGTTAGCAAATGCTCTAAGTAAAATGGTAATAACAGTAAATTGCCTTTAAATTTAAAAAAAAGGTGAAACTTATGCCATATTTCTGCCTAACATACTGATAGAAGGACCTAAAAGATCACAATACATGATTTCATGTGAAGTAAGCCAATGGTTTTCATGTTACAAGCAATTTACTGGCCTTTTGTTTAAAGCATTTGCTAATGTTTCTCTGCCAGGCGCATGACTATATGTTGTCAATGTTAGAGTGCCAGTAGTGTGTGTTTATACAATCGTTCTGTGTGGTTTTGTCAAGGGGCAGCACCATGGTTCAAATCATAGGGAGGGCGAAAAGCAATGGGGGGGGGGGGTCAGCGGAGGGGGCGAAAATGGCAAAAAGATCAACATTTCATGAAACCCCCCATGATATCCAAAATTTTAATTTGGGGGGGGGGGGGTGGCCACTCCTGGTTTTGTCTGGTATACTGTTTAAAGGTAAATAACATGATTGGGGGTAGTTCTCAACTTGGGGTAAAATTATTCTAAATCAAGTAAACAAAGGATTCTACTGTGAACATTTTGTAGTCAAAAGGTGACTCATTTTAAAATGCCAGTATGCCTTGTGACAGACAATCTGTTGTGTAGCTTTTTATGGGATTAATTTAATGAAGTACGAGTTAACTCGTGTTGGAGTCTATGGAAAATGTGTGTTATAGTGAAATCAAATCATCTCCAATGGGGGCACGAGAGAAATAAAGTGCTGGTATGTTCATGCTTGATTCTCCTTGTGTGAACAAATTCAAGACAAATCCTTCCAGCTAGTGTATACAGTCGTATATCTTTCTACCAGTTTGGTTTCAGAGGCCTTTTTATTTCTCCCAATTATATCACTGCCCTTTAAGCTATTACATGAGGATCATGCTTAACATTGTATAATTAATCACCCCCCCCCCCCCCAATCTGGCTGAACCATAACCTAAGGTTTTTTCTTGGAAAAATATAGCGATCATATAGTGAATTTGATGGGTAGTTACGCAAAAAAAAAAATATTAAAACTTCCTAATGAGCTTAATCACCTCCGTGAGAGAAGCTGAATTTATTGATTTATGACTACACACATCGACACACACACACACACACACCACACACTACACCTACAACACACCACCACAGACACATCACTATCTACACACCACCACACACACACACACACATCACTCACACACAACAGCACATCACATCACACACACACTCACTCACAACACACACATCACACACAACGACAATCACACTACCACACTACTCACGACACACCTATCAATCACACACACACACATCCACAATAGTGACATACTCATTCACAGTCACCCTTCACATGTAATACATATCCTATACTGGTCTACATCACCACATAATACATTCATACATTAACATAAACTATACATGTATAACCGCCACATACAGACACTCACACAGACACATACACACACCACACACAATACACTACACACACACTACACACACACACACACAAACCACACACACATCACACAACACACACACACACACACCCACAAAGTACAACACTCATCTCAACACAGCTATACAGTACACCCCATTCACATATACACATACATGCACATACATAATCATACACCTAAGTACACATTTATACATTACATAAACATATGTACAACACACGTACAGACACACACACACTCACATAGACACAGACACACATTTTGCAAAACGACATACTGTCAAATACTACGGTTTTGGCAAGTAATCATCACAGTGATTTCTA